>CM036912.1:18102519-18142519 GCA_020800305.1 Porphyrio hochstetteri | reverse complement strand
GAGGTGCTGTGGGCCATGAAGTGTCTGGGCAGCCCCACTGCTAACTGGGAGTGGGCATTAAACAAATGTGGAGTTCACCTGAAGTCCTTTAATTTGAAGCTAGCAGCAAGCAGAGTATAGGCAGTAGAAGCTGCAGTTCAGCTTGGGACAGTGGCAGAGAGCCCCCATCCTTCACATTGTGGGGCTTCCTGGGGGAACTGGAAGAACCATCAAGTTCCTGGTCCAAGCATGGTCTTTAACCTGGACCATGTGCCTGGGAAGGTACCTGGGCCTGACAGCTGCCAGGCCCCAATTTCTGTCTTTAGGGATGGCAGTGACAATGCTTTGTCTTAACTCATGTTACTGGATCTACTTCAAGCATGTAGTGGTTTTGTAATTTTGTGCCACTCTGCCTGCCATTGTTGACCTAGTGACCCTTACTTGGTTGGTGCCTGTACATCTATTTTCATTTTCTAAGGCTGTATTGGTCACCCAGGGCTTGCGTTTGTCCCCTGAGCAGGGCCTGGCTCCTGCAGGAGACAGCAATATCTGACTTTGGATGCATGTTCCCATTAGACCTGCCAGCCCGGCGTCTGGCTCCTCCAAATAGTTGGCACTTAGATCATGGGAGACAGCCTGTCCGAGCTCACTGCAACAGCTGGTGCCAGCCAGCTCTTCAAGGACTGGTGCCAGCAGCAAGAGGAACGCGCCAGGGTCTGCTTGTCAAACAGACCAGCAGCCATCCTGTGGCTGCCACCAAGGGGCAAAGGGAAAAAACAGTAGAGCAAGTCCCTCTTGACATGGCACCTTGTGGGAAAAGCAGGTATGTGCCTTTCAAAAAGATGCAAGCTGGAGGATGGAGACCTGATGCAGGTCCCAGTGACGTTGGTAAGTGGCCTTCCCTCCCTGTTCCAGTTTCCCAGCTGTTGGGAAGTGTGAGATACTGATATTCACCTGCCTCTGGGAAGCACTTGAGACTTGTGAATGGCAAAGGGATCACAGAGGCAAAGCAGCAGTGTTTACTTTGGGGTCTGCCCTTGGCATCTTTCTCGCTTTCTAGAAGCAGCTCTGGCAGGGACGTGGGTGTGTGCACATGCAGGGTGGTCCTGGTGCTCACCTTCACTCACGAGGCAGAGCCCCACTTCTCCTGTGGGTTGCTAGACTGCCTCCTATTAAGTGATGTGACCAGCATCTCTCTCATGTAATTCTCCTCTTCTCACTGGAAAAACTGTTTGTGTATGCCCTTTAAATAAATATTTAATAACTTCCATTCCTGTCTACTGTACTACTTGTTTTCATTATTGAAGGTGAGGTCAGAGTTCTTTGAGTAGGAAGTAGTGAGAGACAGAGCAAACCCTCCATCCCACGGGAATTTATTCCTTGCATTGCACACCAGTTCCTAAGAAAGTGCTGGTTTCTGCACAGACATGCTTGAAACTGGTGTGAGAAATGGAGCTCTGAGTGAGCCTTTTCATGGCATCACTGGTACACCCTGGGCAAAGCTCTGTGGCTGCACTGAAGGCACCGACAATGTTTACTCATCTGACTCTCTATTTGATGGGAAGCCAACAAGGGCTGTGGTGAAAAGGTGTGATCTGATCACAAATCAAATGTAAATGCAAGTGGGGATCCTACTTCAAAGCCCATGCAAACACCTTGCAAGTAATTTTTATTTTTCCCACAGCCAGTCAGTATTTCTGGGAAGCACAGACACAGCACACTGCAAGCACAGAAGCGGGTTTTGACTCCATGTGTAGTCCAAGTAGTTAGCACCTATGATGATGAGAACATGACTAAGAGGATCTGGGGCTCCCAGAGGACCTCTGGTGTTGTCTCTGATACTGTCTAGTGTAAGTCATCAAAGGTCCTCAGTGATGTTGGGTCTCCTGTTCTCTTGTGCTTGGGCTTTCCTACATGCCAGCTTCTGGAAAACTTGCTGCCCAGCAGCATGGGTGATTGAGGGGAGAGCTTCCTAGATCTTCCTTACAGGTTTCCACTTTCCACCTTCAGAAGATCTAGGAGACTCCCCCCCCATCACCCATGCTGCCGGTGTTTTAAAGACAGGGGCAACCCTGCACCTCCCAGTCTCCAGGTGAGTGCTGAGCCAGGGGATTTCACAGCAGGTGAGCAGGTGAATGCAGATGTGTTTTATGTTCCAGTGCTACTGGCTTGGGGAGGGCAGCTGGATCAAAGTCTCTGGGGGTCAATGGGGGCCAAGGACAAGAGGTCCTTTATGTCTTGTTGGGCTGGGGCACTGGGAGGTAGGAGGGGATAGAAGCTCCTCAAGACCATCGAGACATGGGCTTTGCTGGGACAAACGTGTTGTATCAGGCGGCCGTTTTGGGACCGTGGCTCGCATCTTTGCTTATGTTGCAACTTTGGAGAGTTGGAGGCCCTGCAGCTGCTTTGCTCATGTGAGCTTAGAGGACTCATAAGAATCTTGTATCTGTGCTTAGAGGACTCATAAGAATCTTGTATCAACAGCAGAGTTTTTGCCTGCACAGAAGCCACAGTGACATATGGGGTTTTGCTTGTCTATTTGGGGGCTTTTTTGGGTGGCAGTGGCAGTGCGTGTCTCAGAAGAGCAGCAATCCTAAATGACCTGTAGCAGGTGGGTGTGACATTCATTTTATATAGCCAGGTTCTGCACGTGCAAGTAATCTCTCTCTGGCAGAACAGCCCCAAGCCATGGCTAGTGCCTTTCTTGCAGGATGACACCGTGTGTATGTGTGCCACGTGAAACCACACGGTCACGCTGCCGAAGTATATACCAAGTCTGTCTGCTTGAACCATGGGCTTGAGGTGATAATTCCTGTAACGCAGATGTGAGAAGTTAAATAATTGTTTTTGTCATTAGAGAGTCATTACTATTGCTCAAATTAGTTTTCATACATAAAAACTGTTAGCAATTATTTTTCCACTTCTTTAAATTTAGCCAGTAAGTGGACAGCAAGGTTTTACATAATACTCTCAAAATCTGGTGTTTGGGGGAGAGGAGGAGAATAATTTTGGAAAACAGTTCCTCAACACTTTGTTTACTGGCTACTTGGGGACTGCTGCGTAATCAGTGAAGCCCCCTCGTCTTGGGGTAGCACTGGGGCTGTGGTATCAGGGAGAGTTAGCAAGTCCAGTGGGATGTTGCTGAGGAGCATGCCTTCTTAGCCTTGACTACAGGTAGCTTCTCTGTGGAGAAAGTGGCTCTTAACACAGTTTGCTGCTTTGCTTTGTTTGTCTTGGTCCTGTTTTTCAGGCAGTTTTTCTATCCCGCAAACCCTGCCAAACCTGAGGAAGCAGCAAACAGCAAACAGTTAAGAGGAATATCAAAATAAAATATTTCTGATGGATTTCATAAAGGGTGAGTTATAGCAGAAATAATATATTTACATCCAAAATATTTTTACTTCATTCCTCAGTCTAGTAACATATTTTTATTTACCTGAAAAGATTTAAGATGGCCCAAATTGTTTGGATGGCATGTAGAAAGCATTCAGGTTTGACACAAGCTTGAATTGATTACTTTGCCAAGGGAAGGGGGGGAAAAAAAAGAGTTTTATTTAAATCAACTTTAAAGCTTTATTTTAAAGGGTGGATATTGGTAGCTGGAGAATACTCCCCGCCTTCCCCTCATACTGCAGCTGGACGGCAATCGCCAGCCTTCACTTATTTATTTATTTCCTGCACAGAGGGGAGGAAAATATAGGTCCATGAATCAATCTAGATAATGGGGAAGGCTGAATGTAATAAATAATACAGTAACAACCCTAAACTAATGAGCTGTTGCTAAGGTACATTTCACAGGCTCATCCTCTATATAAAAAGTCACTAATAATCCCTTGGTGTAATCAGATGATAAAGCTTTGCCATAAGGCAACACCTGTGCAATTAAAGCCGCGGATTCTTTTGCACGTTTCATTAATTTCAGGATTTTGTAAAGGCACAATGACTACACTAATAATCTAGTCTACTTGACTCCATGTCTACTGGAAACAGGGTGTCTAATTAGGTAAAGGTAATTAATTAGAGATAAATGGAGCTAATCAGACTCGGTTAACACTAATTCTCTGAATTAAGACATTTTGGGACACCTACTATTCCACTGGCTTTGATGTTTCCCAACAAACACTGACTTGGAAAGGAGTCAGAAACTGCTGCATTTATTCCATTGGAGATCGTTGTTCCAGTCCCACAGCACTGCTTTCCCCACTAATCTTGCTGGGGGTCGGTGGGACCCTCTGGGCTGCACTTACTGCAGTGGGAGGTATCCCTCCCACCCATGACGTGTTGGGGGGTTGGTGTGACAACCCTAGGAGATATTTTGTGTCTTTTAACTGGCTTCTGCCAGGCTTTTGCTGTCTGTGATATTTTCCACAAAGCTTCTTTCCATGATGTAGGCAGATTTTTAAATCCTGGGACATGCTGCTATTTGAAAAGGCCACCACAAGCTCTGCTGTGGACAGTATTTGAGGTACAGGATGCAGTGTCTTTCCTTGCAGAAGAGAGTGGGATCAAAATAATAAAAAAAATAAGGCCAGTTTAAAATATCTGGATAATTTAGCAAAAGGATCAGGATTTCACAGATGGTCTGTGCATTTGTAACTTTGGAGGCCATGGATCTGTTCTGGTAGGGAATCAGATGCAGCTCATCTGGCTCAGGTAACTAACTGCATTGGATTCAGGTGCCAGTATCTTCAAAACCTGCAGGACTGCTGGGCAAGGAGAATAAATACAGGTGGGACAAGAAGTGAGTGAGAAATCAAGTTGCTCCAATGTTGTGTAGTTCCTGTGTGATTCTGTTAGCTCTGTGTTAGAGAACTCCTGTTTTGCCTTTTTTCCTCAGGTAATTGTTACTTCCTGACATGAATTAACATGTGGGGCTGTTGGCAGAAGCAATGGAAAGATGCTGTGACTGGCGTGTGCCTGTGCTGAAATGATAGTGTCACCACCACCAGCTCTGTTAGTGTTTGGGGATGGGACTGTGCTGGGCATATGGAGCTAGCGTGTGGTAGAAGGTATGGTCTCTTGTCTCTGCGTGATGTTAAGCTATAAGGCAGGATGAGTCTCCTCACATCAGCTGTAAAGTGCAGCTGATGGGGTTCTTCATCTGTCGCTCGAATGCGAGGAAGTGTGGGATGTGCTCTTCCCTCCCATGGAAAAAGAGGACCAGATCTTTTTTTACCTTGTATTTTTAAAACACCTAACCTGATACTGCACTGTGTGGTACATAAATAACAAGAGTGAGCCAGGAACGAGCCCTTCTAGGGTGAGCTATAGCCTGAGGTGAGCTCTACCAGCTGAGCTATGCTACCCTCACTAGAGGAGATGAAATAGAAATGTCTGAATACTTTTATTACCTGATACTTTCTGGATTGACCTTTCAATAACTTGTTAAACTACAGAAAATATTTCTGTTTTCTAGATGTGAAATACCTGCTGGGTCATATAGTCCACAAATGCACCTCTAGATATCTTTAATCACAGCTTGGTGACTTTGGGCTTTCGGCAGCGGGTGGGACTTGGACCCCACTGTCTGTAATAACTTGTGTTTCCAAGGGTGGACAAATCCTGGCTAACAGTTGCAGAGAGATGTGGATAGAACGGAACTGTTGTGGCTGCAGCCTCCGGGAAAGGAAGAGGAATTTGGGTATATGTCCCCTGTGCACCAGGGAGGCAAACCAATGTAGGTTCCTGGCTTGGCTGCACCCTGTTAACACACAGTCCAGCCAGATCCCAGGATGAGGGCAGCCACTGCTACACCAAGCCTTGGGCAGAGCAGTCATGTAAGTAAGAGTCCAAGCTTGATTTGCTCGCAGTAATTTACCCATCTTGAGCTGTTGAGGTTACCAGTCAATGCAGTTTTCAATCACATTTGCATCTTTTTGTATCATAGGAAATTTGGGGTTCCCACTCCAGCACACCAGGTCTCAAGTCCAGTTGCTAGTACTGTCATCTGATGCACTTGTCCTTTGGAACATAAGCCCATCCGTTGCCCAGGCTTCATATGCTTTGAGGAGGTCCAGTTCAACATGCTGTGCAGAGAAGGTGGCAGATGTCCAGAGGAGGTAGCACAGCTGCTGAAGCTTGGGCTGACCACCACACGTGTGTGGCACTGAATACCTCTGTAGTAGGAGGGCAGGCTGAGTCTCTTGAGTGCCTGAAGCTCTGGGCATGGCAGAGTCACTGTGTTTTGTAAGTCATAGTTGCTTGTTAATGTAACTCAGGTGTTGGCTGTAAACCAGAGTTTCAATGAGCTTTTGGAATAACAGCTCAGAAGACAACCCCTTTCTTAAGGGAACCTGGTAAGTGTTCCAGAAGCAGCAACTTGTTTGAGGAATTAAATCCATCTTTCCTCTTCCCTTGCACATCATCCTCTCAGTGTCCCTGTGAAGATTCTGAAGCTCCTGTTGTGGTCCCTGGATGACAGAGCTGCTGAGATTCACTGTCCTCCAGTCTAACTCTCCATATATCCTTCAGGGATGGGCTGAATTCATACCTGCTGATCTTGGACATCATTACAGAGCTGCTTGTCCAAGTGAGTTCTTAGGCAAAGGATGGGATTCATCTCACCTGATGGTGCACAGCTGCATCCAGACTCCCTTTCTGGGCTCCTTTCCCTGGGGGGAGACGGGCAGTAGCATGGTTACTCTGACCCTCCTGGGGCTTCTCCCTGACTGTTCCACAGCTGCCTGTTTTCCCCACTGCTGGTGAAAGGTGCTGGGTCACCTCAGTGTCCAGCCAGTGAGACCATCCAGGGTCTGCACTGGGCACACTGGGGGATTGAGCAGTTGGGTAGTGTCAGTGGAATGGTGTAGGGTAGGAGGGTGTGGAAATCTGCTGAAGATGAGAGGAAAAGATGCCCTGGGTTTGGAATTCAGACATCTCTGCTGTCTGCATTGGTTTTGCTGCAGTTTGCTCCATTTCTCTTTGGTCTTGTAAGCATGAGGGTATGTGGTAGAGCGAGTGAGAACACATGGCAAGAGAAATGAGCTGAGCAATGTTGAGCCTATGGGAAGGAGAGAGGATGAGGTGGCTGTGATTTGGGCTGGCTGTGTTAGCAGCCGGGGCCCAGCCCCTGGGTCCTGTGGCAGAGGGGTTGGCTGTTCCTCCCACGCAGGCAGCGCAGCTGTGCCATGGGGCTGGTGGAGTCTGCCGGCCCCAGCACTTGTGGGGTATTGCAGGGACCTGTGGGCCTGCAGGGAAGAGGGATGCATGCTGTGGGGATCACAGCAATGACCCCTCACCTCTTGTACTGGTTCCCTGGGGAGTCTCTGGCCCTCAGCATCCAGCATCTGTAGCTAGATGGGAAAGGGGATTTTATAATGTTCCTGTATTCAAATTAAATGTCTTGTTAATTTGAAATGTTAAACAAATATTTAAAGTACCCAAATAATAAGGGCAGAAAATTCCTTAGTAATAGCTGTTGTTCCCCTCTTTTCTCCTCCATTTTTCATTACATCCTTCCCTCTTGGCCTTTGATTGCTGTTTACCAGAGCTGCATCAAAGCAGGTTTCCCCATGGCTCTGGGCTACGGCGCAGCCCATAATCCAGCATCTTGTCAGCCACTGGAGTTTCTAAACTAGCCTCAGTGTTTGTGCCAGGAATTGAACCGCTGTTCTTAAAAGCAGCAGTCGGTTCCCCACTCTCCCATGGTATGCAAGGCACCAGCAGGCCACCTTCACATCTTAATTTCCAATTTTGTGAACGTGCTGCAGTGAGCTCCGAGACCTTCCCAAGCAGCTGCCGACAGGCGGTGCTTCCTATTCACATGTGAACCCTAGCTGTAAGTGTTAGATTTTTAAAACAAATGTTGTGCTAAAGCTAAGCAATGGGTTGTGGCATTTGTTCAATATTAGAAGCCTGTGTGGAACAAGATTTGTCTAGACTGTCTTATTTCGTGAGGACCCCTACGCTACCTTCCTATCAAGCAATTCAAAGCATTGTTCAGTGTGTGGTTTAGCTGCACCACCGTAACAACATGCCTAATGCTTTAAAGCAGGTGTTCTAAAATGTGATAGTTTATTTTATTATTACTCTTTTGGATATAATTAACTAGGAATGCACTTCAAACTGCGTCCTGCTTGCTACTGAAAAGTATTTTTATGTTTCACTCTTGTGGGGGGGAAAGAGGTCTGTCAGACCATGGGTTTCTCCCTTGATGCACATTATTAGAGTCTTTTTAGAGACAAGCAAGCAATTTTGCTGTCATTGGTCTTGTTCAAATAGAGGGTGTTTATCTATGCAGTCCTCTGGGGAAAGGTGTCATGGAGGGATCACCAGCCAGCAGCTGACATGGGTACAGCTTGCTTGTTTGACTCTCCTCCAGCAGTGTGTTTGCATGGTGTTTGTTTCTGAAGCATCGCTCATCAGGTGTTGTGTCCTGGCTTCAGGTAATGCCTTTGGGTCTTGCTGTTTGCCTGGGCTGCGGTGGGGTTGCATGGAAGAGGGAACCTGGGCTGGAGGAGATGGCAGTGTTGCTGCTCAGAGGTTCATAAAGTTGTGCTGTAAAGTGGTGCTTAGTGCCCACCATTGTCCAAACCAAAGTTTAGTGTTAAAACCCACTCCCACCCCTGTCCTGTACAGAACAGACCCTTCTCTGTGATTTCATCTAGGTGATCCTGCTCTGGCAGGGGGGCTGGACCAGATGATCTTTTGAGGTCCCTTCCAACTCCTAAGGGTCTGTGATTCTGCTCAAGCGTGCAGGCTTTGCTTTCTTGTGAAGTGAGGCAGGCCAAAGTTTCTGTGTGACAGTGCTAAATGATAAAGCATTTGTGAATGTTATTTCGTATTTCCACACTGCCCTGAATTCAAGGCTTCACACCAAAGCCATCGCATCTCCTGCTCCAAGGTACCCCAAGTGAAAAGCCTGATCTCCCAGTGTGTGGCTCTGCAAAGGCTGGTGAAGCTGCAGCGCTGTGGAGGACTCACCACCTTGTAGAGGTGGGCAGGCTCCCCAGCTTCCTGCGTGTGCCCCTGCCTGGGCCTGTGTTGTGCTGGGCCAACCCATGGGCAGGGGTCCCCACGTGCCTCAGCGCTTGGGAGCGGGTCATCTGCCTCAGCCGCCGCTGCGGGGCTGCTCCTGCTGCAGGACCTGTGCGCACAGGGGCTCAGGCACTTCCCTTTGTGGCAGCTCCAGGCTGGGCCAGGCAGGCATGAGGAAGGAAGGAAGTACTTGTCCTTGCTGTTACGGAGTGCAGGGCGTGTCGCTCCTCTGCAGCAGCTGAGGGGTGTGTGCAGGGGCAGCAGTGCCGGAAGCATGGCTCTGCTCCCCTTGAGGTCATCAGGCGTGTAAGGCTGTCTCTTCCTGTGCTGTGTGCTTGGTTGAAACATTGGCGTCTGCACAAGTAGGGTCCTCTTCCTACCATCGCCAGCTGAAGGGCACCGGCCATGGCCCACCCCACTTCTCTGCCCACTGCAGGGTGGCATCAGAGGGCTCAAGAGTATCCTTCTCCTCATAGTCACAGCTCTGTGATCTCATGTTCATCCTTGGTCCAGATAGTGGCTTGTGCTTTTGCTTGGAGACTACTGCCAATGCAGAAAGGAGTTAGGTTATGTAGTTTTTAACCCTTGCTTTAAGACACTGATGGTAATGACATACAGCAGTGACAGTCATTACTAGTCCTATCATTCCTTTGAAATGCATTCATATTAAGTTTTATAAAGTCACTCTAGCATTAAGAATGGCACCTAGCTTTTGTGGAGCAGAGACAGGCACAGATCTACTTCATTTACAGGGGATGGGACTGGGCTCCAGCTGTAAAACCACAGCTGAGACTCAGTATTTTTTTGTTCAATTTTGTACTGCTCTTTTGGATGATTCATTCCTCCCCTATGTATTAACTATTACCAGCTTTCAGATTGATGCAGATATTTCACAAGTGCCTTCATCAACAAACTCTTTTAGGGTGCATGGTAGGGATCGTGTCTGACCGAGCCCCCTCAACTGGGTGGGAGTAATCTCAACCCAGAAAAACATCAGGGCAAACCCTGGAGCATCACCCATGGCTTTGAGTCCCGTGGTCTGTAACTACGCACTGTGGGAGAAGGAGGAAGAGCTCCTGCTTGGGGTGAGTGTGTACCATGACTGCAATACTGACAAGGTTTACAGTAGAGGAGTTGGTGCCTATTGCTCGTATTGGTGACTGCTGGTGCTACCAGCTGTGCAAATCCAGCCCATGGGTTGGCTGAGGGTGTCCAGAGTGCTGCTGCAGGCAGGAGAAGTCAAGCTCTCAGGGACAGCACTGTCAAGTTGGGGGGGAGGGGGGAAAGAATGAAGCAATACAACTTTTACAAACATCCAGGTCCAGCTGACTGTGACTGTGCCAAGGCAGGCTCTCTGTGGTATTGTTGGGGCCAGAGCCCAGTGCTTCCTGTGTGAGGGCTCCTGGTGGGGTGGGATGCAGGAGAGGAGCAGAGAGGTGCTTTGGCTGCTTAGCATGGGCTCTGTGTGCAGGATGTGCCATTTGAAGCACTAAGAGCTTCACAGATGGACTTGCCCTTTAAGTAGTTTCTCACACAGGACCTACACAATTGGGGATCTTCTGAAAGAAATCTTAAAAATAGGTGTTTTCCTGTTTAGTCTGGTGGTGTTTTTTTCCGTAACACAGCACTCCTTGTCTGAAGGCTATGCCTGTCTTTGATGCTTAGGCCAGTTTTGGCTGAGCTTCCTATCCATGACCTGTCCTTGAGCATTGCTCTGTGCCTCAGTGCCAGCCCAAACTCTATGCAGGGTATATGCTTTCTAAAGATCAATGATGGGATGTTGCCTGGCTGCTCCTATGATGCATGTCACATCCCACTTCTGCTGGCTGTGGGGTGCTGCCTTTGCCTCCAGCCTCGCTGGCAAAGCTTGCAAACACTCGGTAGCAAAACCTTTTCCTCATGCGGCCTCCTGCCCCGGCCTGTTCCAGGCACCACTCACCACCTCTTAACATAGCCTGAGATGTAGTTTGTCTTCTTTGGGATGTGAGCAGGCTGTTGGTTGGCACTCAGCCCCTGGGGCTCTGCAGGGGTCCTCTTGTCCTCTTGCATCCTCTCCTGGTGCTGCTCTCCTGTTTGCTTGGCTGCTAGCTCAAGCACTGCTCAGCCCATCAGAGCATGACCTGGGGAGATCAACATATGGCAGGAGAAAGGCAATTTAGGACAGGCCTAGAAATCAGAGGCCGAGCTGTTACAAGCTGAGCCTTGGGTTCACTGGCACAACATGAAAGACAGTGCTAGTGTCTGCCGGAGCCAGGCCTCCTCTGGCCTCTCCTGGCAGCTGCTGGCTCCCTGCAGCACCGGTAATCCCTGCCACAGTGGCTGCAGAGGGGTTCAGGGCAAAGGATGTGAGCAGAATTAGCAAATTCCTCCATCCATGGTAAAATTCTCAATCGCACTAGACAGTGTTTTGATCAGTTCATGATAAAGAATTTCCTAGGCTATACTGATTTGAAAAAAGTTGATTGAATTTTTAGTTTCACTTCAATGCAGCCGAAAGGTACGCAATCTTGAAAGGCTTCGTTTGCTCATGCTTCTAATTGAAAGCTTTCTGTCCTCTTTTAGTTTCACCGAGTTATTAACTTTTACAAGGTTGGGTTTTCTTTGTTTATTGTTGGTTTTATCCATGATCTGCTCACCAAAGAGCAGAGCCTACCTGTCCTAATCTCTTGCTAAGATTTTTAGACTTCCTATTTACTGAATGATTGCAGGCGACCTGTGGGCTGATGAGGAGCTGCACGTGCCAGTTGGCCATTACAACCCAGGAAATCAAAGTGGCCAGAGCGAGAGAATGGGGCAAGGTTGTGACCACGTAGCCTCTTCTACCCTTTGCTAGAAGCTGTGGGACATGTGGACTGCATACCATTTCCCACGTCTTTCTTTCAACTTCCAGCATGTAAGGAGACTAAAAAATGACAAGTGTTTAAAGGAGAGACTCTCTCAATATGCATGATTTTGTGAATTAAACATTCAGAATGTTAAATGCAAGTGTTTATTATAATGCTTAAAATAACACCTGAGACTTTTTCCAGTCATCCAGACATATCCTAGAATAAGTCACACAGAATTATGAAGTTTAAAGAAATATGTTTAAGTGTACATCAGTGATGCGATAGTGAAAGATTTGGCTCCTTGTCTCTTCATTAAGGATGAATTCACCCCAAGGGTGTACTCTGATCTTGGCAAATAGTCTTATAATAGCAAAAGAATATTGCCCACTGGATAGCAGAAGTTGATGATTAAATTTAAGTATGTACTGTCCACATAAAGCAAACAATGTACCTTTTTTTTTTCCTTGACTGTGAACATTCATCACTGGTGCTGAAGATGGAGGATGCGTGCTTGCTAATTATTGTGTTTTTAACTGATAATATACTGAAAATTTTGTATAATACAACTGTGACCTTAAAGAGAATGGAAGAGATGACAGCAGGCCCATAATTATAGTATGGTGAAGAAATGCTTGTTATTATCTACTATTTTTAGGACCAGTGTGCATAGCCTCTTAATTTACATAAGCTTTAGACATTCACACATTTTCTGTCTTTGCTTATGGATGATAAATTTCGTTCAAATGAAAGATGAAGATGTTGTGTTAGGTGAGAGGTTAGCCAACTGGGAGCTTGATTACTGTGAACAACAAAAGCTTAAGTGCCAGCTGAAAAAGGAGTATTTCTTTGAGAAAGGATTGTTTAACCTGAAATTTATAACATAAACCCCATAGCATTCAAATGGAGACTGGATAACTTAAGAGAACTGGTTAAATGGTTGAGGGGGAAGACATGAAAAGTCCCCTCTATAATCTGTTTATCACAGGAAGGGTCATTATTGTGGTGTGTTATTGGGGATGTGTCATTAAGGATGCATATTTTGTGTTCATTGAGGTTTCCCTGTTGAGTGCTGAGAACATGAAGTGTGTTTCCAGGAGGCCTGTCTGCCCCGGTCGCTCACTGAGCCTCTTCCCTAGGCTCTGTTGGAGGGCTGGTGAAACATCTTGGTTTGGGGTGTTGAGCTGCGGAGCAGATGCTGCGTGCCCCTGGGGTGGCACGCTGTACCCCAGCAGAGGCACAGATGCGTGGCAGGTGAAGGTTGCATTCCCCTGTCCTGGGGTCCCAACCTCCCACCAGTGCCATGCCCTGCACTGCCCCTCTGGTATATCAGCCAGGTTGGTGTGGCTGGTTGCTTGCTCCTTGCCCGCTGTGCTGCCCAGCTGTGCTGACCAGAAGAGCCCAGCACCTGGCAGGATGGTGCTGGTCACCAGTGGAGCCACCAGCTTGCCTGACATACACACACTCAGTGGGTCACCCGGTTGGTGGCCCCGCTGGTAGCCAGCACCATCCATTGGTAGCTCTGGCACCAACATGTGGTACTTGGGCTATTGGGTGAGTTAGAGGAGACGCTGGAGTAATAATGAATCCTGCTTTAGGCCTGGAAGGGGACCTTTGTGATAATGTTTGAGTAAATTGACCCTATTGTCTCCCCCGGTTAGCTGTGCTGGCCGCAGCCTTGCACGTTCCCGCGTCAGATCGGGGCTGTGCCTGCCCCTTGCCGGGCTGGGCAGGCAGACGAAGCAGCAGGGAAGAGCAGCCGGTGGGGTTTGCTGTGCTCAGGCTGAGGAGATTGCTTTGGGTTCTGTGGTTTTGGTCCAGCGACTCTGGTGACCCATTGGCGCAGACGTGGTACGCTGATCAGCTTGCTTCTGCTTCCTGCAGTCCTCACAAGCCTGCTCCTTGCATTACAAACCAGAGAAAGCAAAGAAATACAGGGCTGAGACAGAGGCAGAAGCAAAGCTTGTTTGTACTCATTACACTGGAGGATGTTTTGAGATCAGATCATCCAGCTGAAAATATGACCTCTTGTAATACTGCCAGACAAGGTCAGGGATGCCTGTGCTTCTCTGCCTCTTGCGTGCGTTTGAGCTGCCTGGAAGGACCTCGAAGCTGCACTCGAGTTTTCCAAGTTGAAGGAAAAAAGGGAATTTTTTCATCAGGGCTTGACCTCTTGTTTTTCTGTGGTGCTTGCACCGTTTTGGCTCTTTTCTTGTACTGACGTTCTCAGCTGACACTCAGATTTCCATCATGAGCAATTGCATGTGAGGAAAGCCACTTACCAAAGCAGCCAAACAAGTTGCCCTGTGCAGAGCTGCTGTAACGCACACTCCAAATCTCCTCTTAAACTATTTACATTTCTGCTTTCATCTTAATTTGGGTGGACAGAATTGGGACCCCAAGGTCTGCAGTGCTGCAGAGCCCATAGGAAACTGCAGTCACTGCAGCCCACCGTAGGCACTGGGAATTTCTAACTGGTTGAAGGCACTGGGCCCGGCCTGGCCAGCCCACCTTTGGTCTTCTCCTGGAGAAGTCAGGATTCCTCATCCCTTTTGCCTAGGCAGCAGTTTTTGCCACTGAATGCTAATATAATTTGTCTTCATTCTGCCTATGCAAATGAAGAAAAAACTAATTCTCCATCATGTGGTGTGAAACCAGGCCTCCCTCAGAAGTCTTCATTTCTGGTGCTTGCTCTGGCATTAGGTAGCAGTAGGTAGAAGCTTTTGCTGAGTGTGTGGGCCTGATCCTGCATGCCTTTGCTCACTGCAGCAGGTGGGACAGTGTGTGTAGCAGCTAGGGACTCTGTCCAGCTCCTAAAGGCAGGACCCTGGCTGTGGGGTTGCCTCTGCCCAGGTGATGCTCCCAGGGCTCCCTCTGAGGTCACAGTTTCCTTCAGCTTAGCCCAGCTGCTGTGTGACTTCTCCGAAGAAACAGATTTTAGGAGCTGCTTCCCCCCACCCCACCTTCAAACTGTCATTTCTTTGCTCTGTGTTTTCCCAGTTACCACCCATTTACAGAGGGTTTTAATTCCCAGCTGATGCCTGCTTATGAGGTCTGTTGCAATGGCACAGGTGCCTCTGCAGAAGCTCTGCCCTGCAGATAACCCTTGCGTGCCAGCCAGCTCGGTCCTGCACCAGCAGCAGCTCTTGAGGGGGGGTCCTGGTGCTTTGGCAGAGTAAGTAGGAGAATCCAGTGCTTGTCCTCACTTTGTATGTGCCTCCCCAGCAGCCTTGGGGCTTTGGACCAAGCACCACACTGCCCATGGGCAGGAGACTGCCTTTCCAATAACCCAAATCCATAGTTGGTTGGGATGCCCAGGGTAGGGTTTTTTTGACCTCAAAACAGATGTGTAAGTGCATGTCAATGCCAGCTAACGCAAGCAAGCCTGCCGAACTGCCCTGCACGTGGGAGGATTTAACTTGGTGGGTTTTTCTCAGGAAGAAAGCCACGAGGTGCTGGCACAGCATTGTGTACGCTGGGAGGTATGGGAGCTGAGCTGCCAGGCTGGAGCACAGCCACTGCACTCAGGTACAGAAATGTGTACAAAATAGCTACGCCTCCAGCCTGCTGTTAAGCAGACCTTTTGTAGTGGCACAGGGGGGGTTAGTAACAGGGTGAGAAAGATGACAATATGTTTGATAAAAACTTTAATTGCTGCAGGCCTCTCCCAAAGGCCGATAATGGCAAAAGGTGTAAATGGAGGAACCGTCCCAGGCTGCTCGCTGTAGCTGTGCCTGGCGCACAGATGGGCTGCTGAAGAAACTGTGAATGGCCGAACGATAACAGACTATCCAGTCATTCCAACATCAGCTCATTAGCAATCTGTCAGATATTTTAATTTGTGTACTGGTGGACTAAGCAGAAATTGCAGGATTGCCCCAGCTCCCAGGCATCCCTCTAGCTCAGCGAGTGGGTAAACCTGGCAGTGCGACTGGAGATTCCTGCGTCCCCTGCCTTCAGGGGTCACTGAGGTTCAGCAAGGACTGCTGCATGTCCTGTGAAGCCCTCAGCCTGGCAAGGGGAAAGCTGGGTTGGACAGGGCCCTGCTGACAGCAGGGGTGCAGGCAGGGGATGGCTGGCTCTCCCAGATCTGCTGCCTTCCACCAGCCCTTCTTTCCTGGGCCATGGTGGTGGGGAGACTGTGCTAGCCCACGGGTCCCAAGTGGTCAAAGGTCAGGTGTCCAAATGTCATAATAATCACAGGGCCCAAGATGCTAGTGGAAAGTTTGGGTTTGTTTCAAATAATTCAGAAATTTGTTTAGACAGCTCTTTCGACAAAAGAGCTGGCCAACCATATATGATGGAATTTTTTTACCCCCTAAATCACACCAAGAAAATCGCTAGACCCTCATTAGTCATACTATTCCATCCCCTGCTAGCTGATTTTCAGGACTGCGCTAGGTATGAGTGGTTAACCGACTCCAAACTCTGTCTTTCTGAATTTCGTCTGGCTGTGGAGAGCACCCTTCTCTGAGGAGAGCAGGCTGCCTGGCTGTACGGCACCCTCCCCAGCGTGCTGGTGGTCATAGGATCCCGACAGACCTACCTGCCTTTGCCGGGGCAGGGAACAGAGCTCTGAGTTAGGGGTGCAGGTGGCAGTGGCCATACCTTGGGCATGCAGGGTGGGCTGTGTGGGGCCATGCAGCAGTGTATGGCCACGTGCCGAGCAGGAAGAGGCAGGTGGTAAACTTCTGGAGGATCTTTTCATTATGTTACGATTTTTAATGTTACCACTGAAGCTGCTGAGAATTAAGTCATGCTTCCATGATAAGAGTGATTATGACAGGGATAATGTAGTCAAGTGCCAGAATGTAGCATCCTCATCTAGAGGAGGAGTTACTGGTGGAGCCCTTCAATCATGGCGAGATCACCCTGTGCTGCTGGGCTGGCCTCCTGGGCACCTTACACTTCTCACGTCTGTTGGAAAATGCCTTTATTCTTTCAGCTTAAGCCTGTGATGTGAACTACGAGCTACTGAAAATGCTGGGATTTGGCTGTCAGATCATAATTTGGAGATGGTATTTCTTTTAATCCAATTCAGTTTTACATATTGGCATGAAGCATTATAATTGATTGCATTACATTACATTGGAATCTTTCAGCTGCTTGATCAAGAAATGATACCAACTGCAAGTAGGCCTGACTGTGTCGGTATTAAAAATGTTACAGGCACATAGCCTCAGCCTGATTCACTCCTAATGAGATTTTGAAGTTCACGCTGTAAAATGTTCTGTCAATTAAGTCAGAAATTCACAGCAACATATTTACTTCAGTTAACACTGTGTCCCATCAGTGTGGGGACCTCAACTCTTACAGAGGTGTTTTCTAGTTCCAGCCTCATCAAAGTCCAATCCAATATTCTCATTGTAATATGCATTTGTCTGCATCACGTGTGATTTTTTAACTGCGAAGAGCAGCCCAATGAAAGCTAGTTGGCAAGAGGGGAGCCGCCTGAAAGACAGCTGCAATAAAGGCCTGTCTTCCTGTACTAGTGGTAATAAAACTGGGCAGGAAAACCCCACTTTGCCCATAGCAGGTTTTCTTGGTACAGGTTTATGTTCCCTGATGGGGCAGACGCCCAGGATAACAGCATTGTCAGGAGCGGTACTGCACCCTGCACCTTGGAGGGGCTGTGGGAGGCGGGAGGTGGGGGGGGTGGGGAGGAGGCAATTGTGCTTGTCACCAATTAACAGCAGTGGGCATGCAGATGAGGGAAAATAGCGCTTTTCTTCTCGAGGTAGCACAAGCCAAGAAAGTGCAAAGCTAGTGACAGCTCCCGTGTCAGCTGCAACGCAGAAACAGCACTCTGCTTTGGAGAGCACACAACGCCGTGCGCTGCTTGATTCCAGTAAATCCCTGTTCCTTAACGTCTCTGGGAAACAATAAGCTAGTAGTAGCTTAGGATACTTGGTCTTTTTAAATATGAATCTCTTTTCCTCTCACTCTTCAGGTGGCTGCAATTCTGGTGCCTGGTCTGTGGAAGGAGACAGCCCTGCTCCAGCTCCCCTCCCTTCCAGGCCTGCCTGCGAAGCGATCTGCCAGAGGATGTTTTACAGCCTTTGAAGAAGTAATGAAGTTGGGGGAGCTTAAAGGTAGCTGTCAGGGGGACTGCAGCCTTGGGAATGAAAGATGAGCAGTGCCCACTCTGGAGGAGTTTCTGTCACTTATGACCACCAATACCCTGCCCCACTGCAGAGAAGAAAACATGGAGGGGGTAAGCCCCAGACTTGGTGGTGAGCCCCAGAGAGTTTGGCCATCTGTAGCCACTCCTCAGGCAGCTGCTAGCTGCCAGTACAGCCTGCTGCTGTGTTTCCCTTTCAAGCATTCCTCAGACTCACTGAGCTCTGTGATTCCAGGGAGCAGAACAAGGAAGCTGTGCCTCATGCTGGTGCTGTCCCTCCAGCAGCTATGGAGGTGGCTTCAGCATGTAGGTCTCAACAAGAGTAGCACCGTGTAATACTAACGCACCAAGGCTTTCCTCAGACTGGCCTGAGACTTCCTCGTGAGAACCTTAGTGCTGATAGCTTCTCAGGTTCAAGATCAGAGGCTGAAGAAAGGTATCTGGGTTTGGGTTTGGTGGGTTTTTTTGCTTTCTTTGCAAATTCTGCCTGTGAGCATTGGACCAGTTTTAAAATGACGGGGCTCAGAGTGGTGCATTTTGAGCTCTGTGAGAAGGATAACTGCTTGGTAGGGAAGACTTCTTGTTAAAGCCTAGGAAACTGCAGTGAGCCTGTAGGGTTCCTACAGCTGTTTGGTTTCTCCTTAGGCCCAGTCTAAAAGGATTTCTGGCATTATTTTTAATAGAGCATTTGGTTTAATAGTGTTGTGCACAAATGCATTTTTATGAAACTGGTCTGGAAATTTCAAGCAAGCGCGTGGCTGTTACCAAGTGCTTGTGATGGGGCTTCTTTTATACAGAGGCAGTGAATTTCTTCATAGCTCGAGATGTTTGTCCACCTCTCCTTCCTCGGGATCACCACTACAGCATGAGTATATGTGCCCCAAGTACGTCTGCGGTCCCGTAATCTGTACGCTCTGGTCTCTGCCTTGTCATTTTATTCAGACCTGCTGTGAAATAGTATGAGTTGGTGTCGCAGAGTAGCTGCAGCTGGCAGGGTTGTCTGGGACCCTTATTTTATGTCACATTTAGGGGTTCCTTTCATGTACTGCAAGTCTTGCTGGGCATTCATGGTAGAGCCTTCCTTTTCACCCACATGCGTGTGGTACATTAGCAAAGTGAACCCTACAACAGCCCTCACGATACCCGTGTCGTCAAAGCATATTGTGGCACGTTAGGTGCAAATGCCCTTTTATTTTCACTAAAGCACTGCAAGCAGCACTGACAGCAAAGCAGCAATACGTGCTGTATATGCATGGGTAATAAGGAGTGCTAGCTTGAAACTTCTGTGCACATTGGGCATGGATTTTGATTTACCACATCACACGATACAATGACAGCAAAGAAGTTCCTTCCCCTTAGCATAAGGTAAACAACAAACAAGCAAAGCTAGTTTGGCTGTCAGCACGATGATCAGCGGCTCCGTCCAGGAACACCAAGACTCAGTATCGCTTTCATTTCACAAACAGAAGTAATGGCAAAGCCACTTCTCTCCTTGCTATCAAAAGCTTATAAAGAGACTGTTTCATCTGAAGCTTTGAGTAGGCACATCATACAAATACTTCACTGGAATACATCAGGATCGTGGTGCTGCTGCTTTCTTCACTGCTGCACGGGAACTACCAACGTAGCCACCAGTCTGTCAGAAGGATTTTCATCCTGTGTTTCTTTATACTTTTTTTTTTTAATATTGCCTTTTTTCTACCCACTCCCCACCATGACTGAAGGGCAAAGCCTAGTCTAACAAGAGCTAAATGGTGCACAAATACATATAGGTAGTGTTACAGCTTTGAAGTCCAATCTAGGAAGAATGAAGGCTCCTGCAATGTTGATGCTCTACTGAAGGTTATCTGGAGTTGGCAAGCTACTGGTATACAAAAAGGTCTCTTCTAAGGAACAGCATCATATTAGAAACTGCTGGCCTATGTTCTCAGAGCAAGGACAGAGAAGTTGCAAGTTGTCCCCTCCTCTTCAGCAGTGAGGAAAGATGAATGCTTTACTATCTGTTATCAGCTGTTTGCAGATACTTGAGGCACCTCACGTCACAGGCATCCCCAAGGAAATGGATGACTGGGTTTTAGGTGAGTGATTTGGAAAGCGTCACCTCTCACCAACGCGAGGGTTTTCAGGCAGCTCCTTTTCCACGTGCTGCTGAGCATGTCCACAGCTGCTGCAGCCTTGGGGGACTGTGGGTACAGGGCCTGGGTGGCCTTCTCGTGCTCCAAGTCCTCCTGTCTGCCACCACCTCTGGCACGCTGCCCATCTGTGCCATGGCCACCACACAGCTGCTGGTACGGGGAGGGACAGCAGGTCATGCCCAATGGAGTGGGACACATAGGCACACCAAGGACCTGGTCTGTACCATTAAACAGCATTGGATGAAAACTGTTTCACAGCACTAGCAGCAGGACTTGGGACCAGGAGCAGACCACAGCTAGGCAGAAGCCCTGTCGCTGGAGAGGTCCCAGAGAAGCTCTCGGCCAAAACCTGGAAATAGTATCTGACAGAGGTAAAAGGGATCAAAGCCAAAAGGAGGCATTTGATACATGATGACCCAAAGGTTTGAATGTAACTACCTCTGGAATAACAAGAAGATGGAAATTCTACTTTCACAGGGTTAAAAATAAAATGAGCAAAATATCAATCCAGATGGTACGGGAGAAAGTGGAGGCAAAACTGCTGCAGGACGAGGAAAAGCAGAAACTTCATCAGGGGACAAGGGGGATGTGTGTGGGGGGAAGGCTGTGTTTTGAGAGCTACTCAAAGAGGTCTGCTGCTGATTTTTTTTCTTTTTAATGTGATTTATGTCTTCTCCGAGAACAGTGGGCAAACTTCTTACTTCCTGCAGGGCTCACTTCTCTTCTGCTTCTCTGCACTGTGTCTCCAGGGCTGATGCTCTTGAGCTGACCAACCCTCCTGTGACCAGATAAGGATGTGCATGTGCCCTTGCAAAAGGAGGAATGCATGTGTGTTAGGAAAAGACCCTCGTGGCAAGGTGAGGAGTCCCTAGTGGCCCTGCTGCCATGCCTTTTCCCTGCACTGCCGCTGGGAGCCATCCTCACGTGACAGGATGCCCCACTGCAGCCAAGAGCTGGGGATGGGTCCCTGTGGCACCATGCAGCCCAGGGACCCACGGGGTTCTCTCCCTGGTGTGTACCCTGAACGAAGCAAAAATGGTTGAGATAAATGAGTGCCACTTTTTTATTGCATAAGCAAGGCAGTTTGGGAGGCAGCACAGCCACAGAAGGGATGCATGTGCAGGAATGCCTGACTGTGCCCTGGGGAAGAGGAGGGGATAGGGGAGCGCTGGTCCCGGGGCTGCTGCACGCGACCTGGCAGAGCCCCATCTCAATTATTTCCAGGCAGCGCTGTGTTCCCTTTGCAGCCCACGGAGCCACCAGGCAGGCTGCCAGCCGAGGCAGCAGTTTGGCAGGTCTTTAAATACTGACTGCGTGAGTGTGCGGCAGGCCATTTGTACCATATGGCACCCAAGAGCTAATCCGGGAGAGGGTGCTGGGCAGCGAGGGAGGCCAAAGCTGAAATGCCATTTAGAAGGGAAACATCAGCCCAAGTGGCACCAGGCCATAAAGCCGAACAATGAAGGAGACTGGGGCAGGAAGAGAGCAGGAGAGTGGAGGTTGGCCACGCTTCTGAAACGACCCGAGTTTAATTTTTTTCTCCATATTCACTGAATACTTAAACACTGTTATGAGATATATAAGCACGTACTATAAAAACTTAAACACAGATTTTGACATATGTAACGTGTTTTCTACACGTATGTTGCTCTGCTCTGGGAAGCCTGATGAAGGAAAAGGCAGAGCCATGTGGGAAAAAGATGTGTCTGCTTCTGGCCTGGGATGGGGAGATGATGTTGATGGCTGCTGTTCTGATCTGCGTGTAAGGGATCTATTGATCGCAAGGGAGACCAGCATCTGGTCAGCATCCTCTCGAATGCTGAGGTTCAGACCGTGTTGCCGATCTTGGCCATGGGAAGACAAGTAGGTCTGGTCTGTGGTCATCTTGCCTCCGGAATGCCATTTTATCCCACAAATCTCAGTTGTAAGAGTTTTCATTTACAGTCTCGTTATATTAAACAAATGACACTGTGTAATCGTTTGCTCTCTGCTCTCAGGCTCTAATGGATAGTGCTTGTCACGGTTATTGATTTTTCTTCTCTTACAGAAATCTGGTACTTCAGAAATATTGAGCCATGCTATTATCCAGACAGGTGCCAGCCCTCTGAATGACAGACAACAGGCTGTTGTCACTGCAAACACTTGATAGCTGGCAAAAAAAAAAAAAAAAGGAACAAGAGTGTCATTTATCCACTAAAATACTATAAATAAAATATAGACTTAGTAGTTCTTTCATGACTGAGCTTATAAAGAAGATAGGATTTGTCACGCTAGAATAGACTAATTTCTTATGTGTTTCCCTCACTGTGGTGACTGCGACCAGATGCCTTAGTGGATGGTTCCAGCGAGCTGATCCCCACTGGGGGTGGGTTATTCCCAGGTTCGTGGGTTAAAGCTGAACAGAGTGGGAGTGTCTGTACTGACCTGGGTGCTGCTGATGTCAGTAACTGGGGGACACTTCTTGGCACTCCTCTGTCTCCTCGGGACATCACTGCTGTGCTGCATGGCTGCCTTGGATGAAACTGTCCAAAATGACACGTGGCTGCCACAATTTCAAGCTCCTCTGAGGTACGTGTAATTAATTTTTTTTCTAACAGACGTTAGCTTGTTCTTGCCCTTACCAAATCTCATTTGCCTCCGTGTTTTGGGCTTGTGTTATTTTAGATACAAGTGAGTGAAGGGATAGCAGTTCTACCCTCCTGCCCTGTGCTGTGACTGGGTGTGCAGACAAATGCTGCCTCCTCCCAGCGCGATGGTGCTTGATCAGGATAGGGAAAGGTCATTGTGCTTCTTGTTTTGGTGAAGAGGATAAAGTTTAGAAGTAAGTCAGAAACTGATCTAAAATTAAAAGACTAGAAAGGGACACACAGAGTGTGTGCTTCTGTTTGGCTGTGTGTCTTTTTCTTGTTTTTCCCAGGAAAAACTCAAAAGCAAACTTAAAAGCAGAGAGCACCCAAAGGCAGCTGTATGGGTACAGAGAGAAGAGCTCCAACACAGTGGCCCTTGCTTGTACGCTCTCAGGCTGCGGAGTGGTGGGACAGGTAAGGCTGTGTGTGTGCAGCCCTGTCCATGCAGTGCCTCAGGGACAGAAGTGATGCTCCGCTTCTCCCTCGCATCACTGTGCATCACTGCCAGGGTGGTGTGCTTGCACACAGGGTGCTGGAGGCCATCTCACCTCTGCCACAACTCACCTAGCTTAATGGCTTCCTACAATATCTCCTAGTTCAAAAGAAACTAAACCAGCTATACTTACTCTACTTGGAGAAGCTGGTTAGTATGCATGTCATTTCTGCATCTGCACGGCACTTGAATAGCCTGGGCCTTTTCTTATTACACCAGTGAATAGCAGGCTTACACAAGCAAGTGAAATCGGCTTCCACATCAGGAAGAAGAGAAATCTGTAGCTGTTGGGGAAAACCTTTCAAGTATTTAGAGCTGTTAAGTTATCTGAAGGAGTTTTGTGTTATAATACCACAGTTGTCCATGACTTGCTGTTTAACAGCATGCTGTGTTGGTGCCAGTGATCCCACGCATCGCTGGCAATGCGGGTGGTGGTGGTGAAGGCTACGTGTGTTTAAAAAGAGCTTCAGAGCTGCAGAACAGCAACATCAAAAATACCTGTGAGTTTCTCAGCGCTATTCCAGTTTCCTCACCCCTGAAGCCAGCTTCTTCTCCTCCAGCTCTGGTCTCTGAACCCTTTCAGCCATCAACCCATGATAGGTCATATCTGATTTTTATAGTTAAAAACATGAGCTTTGTCAAAGCTATTTGTGTAAGGGAAAAATAGAGGCACTTGCATTTGCAAAATGTTTGGTTTCAGGTCCAACAAGGAGGTCTTTGTAAGTTCTTTCGGATATTTAAGTTGTCAGCTGATCTTCTCCCTAGCTGTGCTGCCTGTCAAGAGAAAGCTGGCTTGTCTGAGAGTATCTGCTGTTACAAACTGCTGCTCATTGTTCATACTTTACGTATTTTTCTCTTCTTAATGCTTCCTCTGCTGTTTTTCTAGACAGACTTCCCAAGTAGAAAGGGAGTGCCTTGGTTATTTTTCCTCTTGAGTGAATCTTCTACAGTGTCTCACTTCTCCCTCGCAGGCCCAGTGAGAGTATCTTCTAGGAAAACACTAACTGTGTTTCATTCGGGCCTCATTCGTGCCCCATGTTCAGCCCTTACTGATGCCGTGTTCTCAGTCATCTCTACATTCAGCACGTTGGCCAACCGGGCTTTGAATTTTCCTTCTTTGTCTCCTCTTCACTGCTGTATGGCATTACAGTCCTTCCCCGACCCTCCCCATGAAACACGGGCACCTGGGGATGCAGGTTGGGGCAGCTCCCTGCGGTGTCCAACCATGGGGAGCTCACAGCGGTAACTCATGCTGCTCGACAAAACCGGGGCGGGATCCTGCACCGTCTTTGGTTGACAAGTGATTTGGTAATGTGGCTTTAGCTCCTTCCTCCTGTGAGCTCTGTGTGTGTGTGTGTGTGTGTGTGTGTGTGTGTGTGTATATACACACACATATATATACATATACATGTATATATATACAGATCATATATATATGCACACACACGTGTCGAGGGACACCTTCCTCAAGAAAGCTTTGTCTACTGAGAAGGCAGATAAAATGTATTAATTGCCATTTTTAAAGCTATGTATAGCCCAGAAAATAGTTTTTTGAACCCCGAAAAAAATGTAAATGCATTTTTAAAAAAATAAAAGGTAGAAGCTAAAGCTGTTCTGGAGATTTAAATCCTAAAACATGAACAAGTTCAAATCTCAACATAGATTATTTCCCTGAGCTTTAATGTCTTTCCCCTTTAGAAGATACTCTGCAATTTATGACGGCTTACGTAGAGGATACGATAGTTTGCACTAAAAACCGAAACTGGAGGTGTTTTGGCAGTGCTGTGGTGCTGCAACCGCATTTACCAGCTGCTGTGAAATGTCCGTCTTTTTCGAATTCCCAGGCTCTTTTTTACAGAACAGCAAGCTTAGGCCATGAGCTGGGATTTATACAGTTGTCTCTGGAATTGGTTTTGAAAGCATGGTACAATAAAAACTTGATTACAGGACTGCAACTCCTTTTCCTGGAGGGAACGAAAGCCTCTCGGTTTTTGTAAAGGTGCTTTACCTGCAGGGAAAGGCACTGCTCGGATTTTTTTGCAGATTAGCGGTTCTGTTTGTTGATTCCATATTAAACAGAATAACCAAGCGTGCTGAAGGTAAAGCCCTCATTTAATTAACCCTCTTGGTGTAGTACCATGTGATTAAATGTGACTGAGCTGCTCCTTGGGGCTTCTGCTAGTGAAAATACTAACAATAATCATTTGTTTTGTTTTTATATTTAAACACATTATTGCATAGCTTGGTGCAGAGATAATTACCAATTTTATCTCCTGTGTTTTTCTAATGTTCATTAATAACAATAAAGGGTTGTAGGTTAAAAACTCATTTAATTGCCTTTATGTTAATGACATTATGAATAGCCTTAGCTACAAGATTCTAATTCTGTCCAGTATCCTGTTTCTCGGTAAAGCCCCAGGAGAGCTGCTCATTTTATCAGCATTACTGATTCAGAGTTTTTCCTTGCAGGTGGGTTTTTGTACATAATCAGAATTAATGCACAACACATTTTGCAAGGAACAGAGTAGAAGCTCTCTGAATAAGTAATTAACTAGAGTGCCCAAGGAAAAATGCCTGAGCAAATTTTTTAGCATATTCATAAAACATTAAGAACAGTCACAAACACAGTGGAAACAATTTACTGATAATATGCTTTCATGCCATTTTCTAACGATCTTTTTCCCCCCCTTTTTTTTTCCTTCTCTCTCTCTTCCGCTTTTAATGAATGGAGGGGGGAGAAAAAGGAGATTTCAGCTCTCATTAAGGAGCACCTGCCCTTGGAACAGATTATGTTCGGAGCCACACTGGACAAGGACTTATTGGAAGATAAATGGAAGTCAATGCTAGGCTTTTTCAAAGTAAACAGAAAATAGACTTTTCTCCTCCATGTACAAATAGCTTCCTCTTTCTACATCACCTTCTTGGTCCTGAAAGACAAAAGCAAGGAAAGGTTATCTGAGTTACTTCTGTGTCTAATGATAATTAAAAATAATAGATCGCCCACAAGATGCTGATGGTGTAATGTGTTTGGAACATGCTGAAAGGGACCCAGATATTTCTATTGTCTGGCTGAGTAAAGTGTGTGGATCTGGCCCTTACCTGCAGAGTCCATGAAAGTGCATCTTGCCTACAGCTCAGCCATGGGATCTGTGTGTTCCTGCTCCCCATCTTCCAGCTTAGCATGGGGATTTTGGCAGTGGTCTGATGGACCCTATGCTGTGGTGACTACTGCAGCCAAATGGAAGATATTGGGCTGGAGCAGCTCCAGTGACCCAGCAGCAGGAGAGAGAATGCAACATCTGGGCAGCTGTGGGCTCCTCTCTGTCCCCCTTCTCCATGCACCCTCTGCAGTGCCAGGAAGGGGTCCCCACCTTGGTGGTCCCTGGCTGGCTTCAAACCCCTCCACTGCAGCCCTTTGTGTGGGAGCAGGCAGTGGTCCTGCTGCCCTGGCTTCTGGTACCTCTGGGCTGTGGTGGTACCCAAAACAGGGGGGGACAGCACCACCCAACTCAGCCTGAGTAGAAACAGGGGATACTGTAGCTGTAGGCAATGGGTAGTCAGCATTGCAGTCCTTATTCACTGATGAACGTCTGAGATGATCTTAAAGATCTTAATGTTAAAGCAAGTGAGTCTGAAATGTCTTTGTGTTCTTTTTCCAGTGCTGGTTCTTGAGTTTTTCTTGTGACCACAAGGACAAGGAAACAATCCCTGTCGGGAGCGAGGCTGCATTCTCCAGCAGTTAAGTGGAGCTGGGGCTGCTTCAGGAAAATGCTGAATCCTGCAATGCCCACAGCATGATGCCAATGCTGCAGCAGTGAGCACAGTGAGGTGATGGGGCTCCAGTCTGTACACAAAGAGGAAAGACCAAGGTGTTCCTAAGGCTCTACCGAAATGCTGTGGTGAGTGATGACTTCACCCTCTCCTCCTGGGGTGGCAGCATTGACCTGGAGGACTTTTCCCTTCAAAGGCAAAAGCTTTCAGACAGCTTTTCTGGATCAGCTGCTGGATCAGCCCATGCCGTCTGCTGGTTGGAGCTTCCTGACGAAGGGCTGGTGGCATGACGGGCTATTGAGGGCCGTCGCTTCGGTTCAGCGTGAAAGCAGTGAGCTGGAGCAAAGGTCCTGCCCCACCAAGCCTGGCCTGTTTGCCACCGAAATCCCCACCAGCAACTGTTCCTGTAATGATCTTTATGACAGGCAGAGAAAGCACCATTGTTTGCTTAGTTTGCTTTAAAAATAGGTTTCTAAATTTGCAAGTGACAGTTCAGCGTGCGTCTGAAACCTGGTGCCCCAGGGTGTGCGGGAGCACCAGTAGCGGCAAGCGTGGCACCAGCTTGTGGGGACATGGAAAGTGGCAGTACTGGGGACACTAATGTGATTAAATTGTGTACAACTCAATTAGTCTCCCTTTTCTCCCCATGCTAGGTGGCAGAGCCGACTGGTCACAGGCTGGTGGATGGAACTGTCGCATCCAAGGTCACGCTGAGCGTGCAGTGGCAATGAGGCCATGTGGCTGCAGTTTGACCCTGACCGTACAGGGACACTTTTGTAGAGCTAGGAGCAGAGGACAAGCAGCCCCCTGGGCATCCATCCTGCATTGAAAGGTAAGTCTTGGCAGGCAGCATCTTTGTGCCAATGCTGGAATTCACCTGGAAAGGGCCTTTCAAGCCAGGCCTTAGCCAGCAAGGCAACGCTAAAGAGCAAGGTGGGGAAAATGCTTTGCCTGTGCTAGTGCATGGACAGAGCCCGAACACCCAGTGCAGACAGAGCCCTTGCACTCTCCCATGTAAGACAGCAAGAAAGATGTTTCCTAGCACGAAAGGCATCAGGACAAAGTGTTACCCATTTAACTGCAATCCCTGACTAGAGTGGCAGGACAGGGACTGAGACATCTCTGTTCCCCATGACAAGTAGCATGTTGTCATGCAGAGGTTTGAGTGAGTGTTCCAAATGCAGAAGGCAACGAGCATGTTTTCAGGGACAAGGAAAAAGACAATACTTGTTGTGGGGAAAGGAGATCCCAGGGAACAGGAGAAGCTGGGGACAGTCCCTGTCCCAGCCATGCAGCTCAGTCCCACCAAGTGACCAGGTCGCAAGTCCCAGAGAACTGCAGGCTAAAAATCAATCTACTCCACAAAATTCTGGGGGGACCAGAAATTGGGGTGGATGGATTGCTGTGTGGTTGTGTTGGCAATCTGGAGACATCCCACCAGTTTTGACCCTTTTTCAATGTCTTTCTCAGTCTCTACCTTACATTTCAAAATGAAGGGCTGGTTTTACATGACCAAAAGAGATTGCTTTCACCAGAAATATTTGGAAAAGGCCATTCTCTCCCCACAGTGAGGAAAAAACTAAGCCTGACACCACCTTTCTTCAGGAGCTCCCATGAATGGATGTTTCATTTAAAAGCTGCAGACTAGTTGTCCAGTGTCTTAGGTGGGATGGGACTCGTGGTTATTTGGGAAGAAACACACGTTCCATTGTATGGTAGGAGATCTAGCAACCAAATGGCAACATAATTTCTGTCTAAAGGTGAAATAAAACTGGATTCTGGCAGTTGTTCCAGCTCATGAAAGGAAAGCATTTTAAGACAGTAGGCATTTTGTACCTTATTTTTAAGTAGAATTCTATTCTGACCTAACACCTGCAGCCTAAAATCATTTTGTCAGAGCCTCATCCTTCCCCGTTTTGATGGTAAAATGTGTAACTTGTCCTTCCACACTTCATTAATTTGTGTTTTGTGCACATCTAGCTAACTATGCAACCCCTAGGCTTTCAGTTATATGTTACACCATTTACTATTACAACAACTTAGCCATCAGCAAAAAAATCCTTGAAATGAGCCCAAGCTACTTCTGAATATCTGCATCAGATATCTGAGTCTTGGAGCTAGCTCTGTAAAAGGTAGGGATTTAAAAATAACAAAACAAAACCCGTGAAAATTATCCAATCCATGAAAAATATGCAGCCTCAGCGACGCGGAATCACAGCAGATACACTCTATCGGTGCAGAAGTGATTGCAAGCCCTGTCTTGGGGTGCGCTCTAACAAAAGGGTTAATGCCTGGGAGGCACCGGCGTGCGGTAGCCCCCTGCCAAGGTCAATGGGAGCCCTGCCTGCTGAGCACAAGCAGGATCAAGCTCTGTTTTTCCATGATGTTTAACACAATCAGGTAGCATGATGGTTTCTTTGCGCTCTTTGTAGCTCCATTTTAATTTATTTTTTTTCCTGTGAATGACCTAATCTATTTCATTATTAAATATAAAATCGTGGGGAAATTGCTTATGCAATCTCTTCTGGTTTTGGGGGGGTGGAGAGAAGATAGGCAATTGCTTTAAATAATGATTTGTACTTAAGCACCAACCTGATGTTCTGAATTTACCCTTTTCCTAAAGCTAGGCATATTCCCTAACATTTTGCAGTGGTAAATACGCAGACCTACCACTTATCCAGTAACAAGCAAGCATATTTGCAGTAGATTGGAAAGAATAAAAACAAACCAATATATATTTTTCAACTTCCTGGTGCTTTAACCTTTCTTAAGAAAAGACTCAGGGGACATAATTGAAGGAAAGTGTTTTTCTTTAGCAGATGGATTGCTTTGCTCAGATAATATTTTAGTTATGCCAATAAAATGAAGGGTACCCAGAAAACCATGAAACTGCCAGCAGTTGTTAGTGTACGACTATTACCAAGGCAGAAATGAGGCCAGAGCAGTGATAAATGTGCACATCTCTCCCTCCATCAGCTGAGGAATGACCTGGATACACTTTACATCTGAGCACCAAGTGGGCCAACATTTTTCACAGCAGCACTTAATAGTGGACATTAACTTAGCCCTCTCCAAAAGGGCTGACCCGGAGGCTACCCTCTGCGGTTCTCCAAACTGTAATCACTTCTGCAGTCTGTAATTTTATCAAATCGCATGCACCTTTTCCAGCCACTTATTGGCCAATTAAGTCAAGTTCTCACTGAGGGGGTCCAGCTGGCTTCAAGTTATCTTAGATGAATTGATTGAAGACATTCTGCAATCTATGAACCCAGTTTAATGATCTAGGTGATAATACTTGTAATTCTTCTCAGTCAAGGGAATTTGCTGCAGCTGTTGTCTGCAAATCCGTGTTCTGATACAGTGAAGTACCAGAAGAGCGTTAATCCGCCCTCAGAGTTTTATAGCGATGGCTGCATTGTGAAATGGGAAATTTAACATTCACACAGCATTGCCAAGCGGAGACAATTTTTTTGTTGATGTGTTTTTTATTTTATTCTATTGTGAGTGTTAAAGAGGTTACATGGAAGAATACATTATTGATAATACTTAAAATTGGAGACTGAACAGCAGTATAAAACAGCCTACTAAAATATTGCATAAAATGTTTGAGCTGGAAAATGAGGTTTGCCTCAGAGCATGAACATATCATTTTTAAAATTCGGAGCTGGAGCAGAGCTCCAGAAATAAAGCCGCTGGGCCAGATCAGTTCCCCGAGACGTTCTGACTATCTAGAGACAGTTCTGTTATTCCAGCAGTGTAAATGAGACTATAATCTGTCTCCTTTTTAAAAAAAAATTAAATCTTTTATAGAGGACATGAATTAAATAGAAGGGAACTGCTTTCAGCCGTGCCAGTGTAAATCAGGGGTAACCCCATGCTTACACGGTGTAAAGTGGTAGAGAATCTGTCTCTGAGACTGTAGTCAGTCCTTGCCCTCCCCAGATTCAGAGCCCTTGAAGTGCTAATGAAGGAGTGCGGTACTTTGACACAGGCCTGAAGTGTATCTCCGAGACCTGCAGTCGCCTGCAAGAGGACCTGTGAAAACAAAGAAATAATCATATTTGCTTGCTTCAGTGGCATGTGCCTCTTTTCTGAGCCCCAGGAATGTTAATCCCCTCCCTATGAAACAAATAATGTAACTAACGCTGGGGAATATTTTTCATGTTGAAAATTCAAAATACTTAGTAATGAAATATCCTATAGTGGACCTGTGAAGTTTCTGTTTGTGAAAGGGAATGGCTGGGGTTTGATTTCCCTGCAAAAGCGGCAGCTGCCGTATTAATTTATGCTGTGCTGCTGACACCCATTCGTTTCTCCATTGCAGGAACTTCCCCTCCCGCGTGGTGTGATTGAGCCCAGCTCTGCTGATGCCTGCCTTGCTGAGAGACTCCACTGCTTTTGATGAGTTGGTTGGTGTTTTGGTTTTTGGTTTATTCTTAACTGTAGGATGCTGGGAAAAGTCATTTTTCTATGGGACATGGTTTCAAAATTTCCAGTGCTCCCCATGCCCGTGCCTGCTGAGCCCAGCGTCAGAGACGTCCTGGCTGCAGTGGCCAGAGGGCTGTGGTGGCTGAGGAAAGCGCTTCTCCCCACCATAGCCTTGACCCATCCTTGCTTGTGTGAAACCATCTTGGGTATAGGTGGAATGCCATGTTTGGGAGTCAGGGTGAGAGCGGTGCTGATAACACACTGATGTTTTTAGTTTTGCCAAGCAGCCAAGGACTTTTCAGTTGTTCATATTTCCCTGCTAATGAGCACCCAATTCAGGCGGGCTTCTGATTTTTGGTGGACTTGGATCAAACTGTGGTAGCAAACACAGGGCTGTTAGTTGCCTATACATGTTTCAAGCACTAGTCTTTGGGGATTTATATGATAGCTGATAAGTGTTGTGTAGAGGATCTAAAATGAGGATGTCCTCTCTTGTCAAGTTTGGCTCACTGAGGAAGGTCCCACCGATTGAAGAGATTGAGCTGCTTTTCCCAGGCCTGCTGCTGACCCTGGGGAAAGCCATGCTGTGCCTGGAGAAAACCATGCTTCCCGCGGCAGGCCCTTTTTCCATCTGCAAAGCGGGGATCATGGGCCTTACCTCTTCTGCGGAGCTGTGGGGGCTGTGAGCTCAGGGCAGCTGGGTACTGATGTGAGTGCAGGTAGGTTGGACTGAATCCCTGTGGGTTCACACACCATAGCTGCGTGCCTGCGAGCCCCGTCCTTCAGGGGACAGACCCTTGGTGAAGGTCCCTGAGTGGCCCCTTGTCTATGGACCCCTCCTCCCAAAGGTGGCTGTGGCCAGGGCAGAGGTGGCTCCACACCATGGACTGGGCACAACAGGGAGCTCCCTAGGGATTTAGTGGGGGAAGGGGGTCAGATACACGCTGCCATTTATGAAATTAGTGAGACGTGAACAGCGTGCAGGAGCAGGAAACATGTTTGATGCTAACCATAGAAAATAACTCCAGAATTAACGGCACCGAGGGCATGCTCCTGCCTGACTGGGTTGATGCGCGCACAGCCAAGCCTCAGTGTCGCGTTGGCCATGCTTCAGCGGATGCACATTTTACTCGCCCTGCTGTCGTTGCTCAGAAAGGAGGACAGGGCTGGGGATCTCTCCCTGTAGCAGGACTTAGATTAAAGCGTATATGACTAAGGAAGCCTGGTATGGCCACAGAGAACATCTTGTTCCCCATATTTAGCCACGGGCAATGTCAAGTACTATATGTTACACGAGCGCTTTTCTCCAGTCCTGTAGGCCTTGTTTTAGACATTGACTGTGCGAGTCGAAGGGCTTTGCTTTAATGTAACAGCCCTACAAACAAATATTTGATTTTTTCATCTTCACCACCCAGACCAGCAGCTCCAAAGTAAGGGGGCTGCCTCACCCAGGATGGAGTGGGGCTGAGCAGAAAGCAAAAGACCTTCTGTTCTGGCACCATGGCCTTGGAGCCAGCAGCATCTCCTCCCAGGGCCAGGCATTGCCGTAGCAGCAGCTTTGGTGCAGCATTACGTAGTCACCACGGATGCACTAAAGAGAGGGGTTAATTAGCATGGCTGCCTTTGATCGCCTGCTTGCGAGGAAGGAGAGTGTTTAGTCGGTAACACCAGCCAGCTTCCAAACACTTTGTGGATTTTGGCAAGAGGCAGCACAGTCATAACATTTGAATATTAGCACTTTATAGCTCCGCCACACTAACAACTGCTAATTAGGCAGCTTGGGCATGGCTGAGCACTGCCTTGAACCTTGTGTAGTAATTTACACCTATGCACAGCTACAGCTCTGATGTGGGAACGCTTTACACCCAGTTCACATGTACAGAGACGATTAGCGGCGACGGGGCTGGCTGAAAGCCTGATATTGGATTCCTCTCGCGTTCCCCTTCTTCTCAGCATTTAATTTTGCTTTCCTGAACACCCACAGGTAGAGTGTGGGAAAACCCTGGGCTGGCAGCTCATCCACCATGGCATCTTTGGAGAACTTGCTGTGCTAACTCCCAGGATGGAATACGTTTCAGCAGAGCACAACCACTTTTAACTGCCCCAGGGAATTCATCCTCCAAATAACCTCCCATAGCTTTATCAAGATCTGGAGATGTGCTTTCTTCCTGTGCTGAGAGATGTGTTGTTTCTTTTTTTTGCTTGGCAAACAGCAGTACTAATGTTGAAATGTTTGATGCTGTATCGTTGAGTGCTGTTTTCTCATTGCTTTCTCTGCAATGGACGTATAAAACAATCAGCTGTGATTTGCAGCATCAAACACCCCCACAAACACACACAGCCTATTATTAATACTAAGGCAATGAGGTTCTCTGCTTCTCATATACTCACTTGCAATTAAAACACCAGCACTCTGATAATCTTCTGTGGCCAGGTTGTCTGAGGTGTGATAAGTAAGTGGTGAGTGGGGGTTTCTTTCTCCAGTGGTGGCTTAGGTCTCTGTGGCTCTCTCAGGCTGCTGTCACCCCTGGAGTTAGCCATCAGCTGAGCCACCCATCTAGAAATCACCCACTGCTGTAAGTACTCTTGGCATTTCATTTCTAATAAGCACTGTGTTTGTGGTGTCCCCAGGTATAGACCTTCTCCTACTGAAGGCAAGTTGACATCTCATAGAAGAGCTTATCTTCATCTGCTACCTGGCTTGCAGGTAAGTGCCAGATTTTTGGAGCGTCCTTCCTTAGCTCTGTAGCAGGCTTTGTTTCTGAGCTGGTGGGAACGGCGTTCTGGGCTGGGGTTCCTCCCTGGGAGTGGAGGCCATTTCTCATGGTCCTTGGGGAGTAGGAGTACTCCAGGGATCAGGAGGGTGGCTGCTCCCTGGTTAACAGCATGAAGGAAGCAGATTCACCCGAGTTAAACATGTACTTATTCTTTTTAAATAATACATTTTTTTTTCTTTCTTTTACAAGAAAGTAGCTAGGGTCTTATATAAATGGATAGAAGATAAGGATGAGTCTGATGGGTATTTCTCTGGGAAAAGCCCAAGATGGTTACCTCACTATTTCTTGGACTACTTTAAAATCAAATACTACTTTCCATTATGATACACTGTCCTCGCTGCTGGTGAGAGAATAGACCTGGAGTACATTTGCAATGATAGCTAGGAGATTGTGGTGTGGTTGGTTTTTTTCTTGTTGTTTTGTTTTTTTAATTTCACAATTGTTTTTATATTTAATTACTAAGATCCTGAGCCCTGGTTACTTGATTCGAGGTGTCTACAGATGGCCACAGCCCAAAGCAAGACCGCGTATTTCTGCAGGATTTAGACTTGAGGTGCATAGCATGGCCTGGGGATTTGGGCTGTTTCTGATGGTCTGTGTTGCAGCTCTTTAATAAAAAGGAAAGTTAGCAATGAAAGCTTGTAGTCAAATAAACAACAAAAGGGCAAAACTGTATTTCAACCTCTGTAATTTCATCTGTAAGAAAAGTAAATCACTCATCCAGAAGAGAGGGATTTTCAATTAGTCCTGTTTTCTTAAACATGCAAATCCCCCAGCCATGTTTAGCAGCACAGTTTTGCCCTAACTCTGCAGAGAATTCCCAAGCAACCTTTAATAGACGGCCATGCCTTCAGGCTTGTCCACTTATGTTTTCTCTCCTGCCTGGCTACAAGATAGATTATGCATATTATTATTCATAAGTGCCACCTATTGAAAGCATAACCACAGGCACGTTTGCAAATGGTGGGCTTGCCCCAGCTGTCCCCGCTCATGCGAAACATTCCTGCTCTCTGACGGACCCCTCCAAACCATCCCCTTAAAATCCCTGCTATTTTCTTGCCAGACATCCTAGCGTGGGGAGGGATTTGTGAAAGGACCCACGGCCTTTAAAGGCAGCTAAAATTAAGGGGGCCTTCTCCCCATTTTCCTCCTGCAGAGGTACGTCCAGCTGAGGCTTTTGTTGCCCCCACCTGAGCCTTGCGGCTGGCGCTGCCTTGCGGGGCACTGGGGAGAGGGCTCTGACCCGGGGTGCCAGCAGTCGCACAAGGCAGCAATGCCACGTTGCTTTCAACATGTGGTGTGCTTTAAAGAAAGGGATTTCTCGGGCTGGTACAAGAAATAATAAATAGTATGGAAGGACAGGGAAGTAAATAGGTGGAAGTCTCACATGGCTGTGATGCTACTTGATCAGTCTGAGATAAAAGGTAAATATAGCTGCTTTCCTGGTGGTAATTCATGTAGTTTTAAAATAAACATTTTTTTTCTTACTCTGATTTTGCACATTAGACCATTTTCCTCTGCATTTGAGTGGGTTGGTATAAAGAACAGAGCTTTCTTGTCCTCAACCACACAGGATACAAGTCATTTTCAGTTTGCTGTAAAATGAGATTTAAAAAAATATAGAATTATGAGTTAGAAAGTAGGAATAGTATTTAAATAAATGTTTTGAATGCTGTTGGCTAGAATTAAGCATAGCCCTATGTTTCTATAAAAGGTCAATTGTGATTCTAATTACTCTTATATAAACTAGTTCGTGTTTGAACAGCACAGTTATAATTAATATATATGCCTTATTGCCAACCATGTGCATTTTTGATCATTAGAGTCTGGACAGTCTGAATGAACATGTAAATGGATGTGGAGCTCTTCAGGCTGATTTTCTGTTACACTAGTTTTATGATGATGTAACCACATTAGCAGTAATAGCATCACACTGAGATAAATCTGGGGCATCGGAGCGGGGCAGATGTGTGGCGTTCAGTGATGGGACGTACTGCTGCAGTACTGCAGGAGATATGGCAAGGAGATGTAAGGCAGGCCTAGAAATACAATTGCGGTATCACCCTTAGGAAACTCTCACTGATCTCCAGAGGGAATGCAGAGCCCAATAAACACACAAGGCTTCTGCAGGGCTCTTTTGTCTCTCCATGGAAGGACTGAGTGAGAGGTGTTTCCCCTGGTAGTGGATGGGGCTGAGCTGGGAGATGAGAGGTGCAGCTGCTTCCTCACCCTGCAAAGGGTCTCTCTTCTTGGCTTCCAAACATCAGTGAAGCCCAAGAAACCATCACCCAGCTGCGTGCCTGAACACAGCCCCATCAGGTAGTGACAGCCATGAGATCTCCACAGCCCAGCGGCTCCTGCCCTCCTGCACTGGCCCGGAGCCCATGGGTCCGGTTTCAGCTGCAGCCCAATGTATCAACCAAACAGCAAAGGCAAAATAAAAACTTACGTGCTTTTTCCACATCCTTTTCCTTCCCTTTCCTTACCTGGTGGAGGATGCAGGATGTTGGGCTCTGTCTCTGAGCAGGTCCCAAGCGGAGCCCTGTGTTGGCCTGTCCCTGTCCCACCACCAGTGCCAACTGGGATCCAACCAGTGACTCCCAGGCTCTGGCCAAGATGGACGTGGTCTTCTCACACCACCCTGAAGATCAGACAGGTCCCTGCTGGAACGCCCACTAAAGGGGGTGAAAGCATGTCAGAGGTGTGTTTTCACTGTGCGCTGGGGGTGGTAGTGGGTGGGAAGGTTAGCCTAGGAGGACTGAACCTGGGTGGTAGAAGCAACGACAACTGAAGCACCCCTACACTAGGGATAGCCAGGGGCATGGAGGTGGGCCGGGCTCACGCTGAAGGTTGGATGTTGCAGTGCTGGGGTATTGCAAGCTTTTGCCATGCCTTACAGGGAATTTTTGAAATAGACATAATTAAAGGTAAGATGTAAGGAGATGAGTGCCGAAGATGTACCGTTGTGGCCTTTAACTCCCATGTAACTGGGCTCACCTCTGGAGGGGGCTTTGCCCATGCCCCTGGCTGCCAGGGAAGCCTATGGGGTGTGAGCACACCTGCTCCTGCACAGACAGGCACCTGTGCTACTGCTCCCAGCAGCGGAGAGAAAATTGGGAAGGAAATCTCCATGATGCTGCTTGTATGGTGGAGGTAAGCACAGGGAAAGCAAATGTCGCCGGTTCAAATATGTTTGGCTTGCTCCTCTCTCACCCCCAGAGCCAAGGCTGCTCTGCCCTCCCTATGCTCAGCTGATTGTAGTGAAGGTTGAGGGGTGCTGCTCTGCAAGGGGGGTTCCCTGGGCCCCAGGCGGGACCTTATCCATGAGAGAAAATCAGTGGATTTGGTGCACCTTCTGCTTCCTTGCACTTTGCACCAGGACAGGTTAAAAACGGTGGCCAGACCTCCTGCACCTGTCCTGTTGCCCTGGCTGGCAACAGGAAGGGCACGTTCACAGGTTGATGCAAGTGTGGGCAGAACATTCTTTGTTTTTAAAAGCCTCTCAGGTGCCACCTTGGCTCCTGAGGCCAGTCCTTGCTCTCAGCAGCGCTCTCACTGGGGGTGCCTGGTTCTGCCTTGCAACATTTGGGCACTTTCAGCATGAAAACTCCCTCTTTCCTGCTCCTGACATTCCCAACAGCCTTGCCATCTCTCTTCACTGTGGTGATGCATCATCTCCTCTCAAATGTCACTAGAAACCATTGCTTAACCTCTGTGCATCTCCCTCCCCTAGCGTTATTATCCTATGCCGTAATTGTGTGGGTGTCTGTGGGAAGCGCTGGAGCATGGCTTTCCTGGGAGGCAGGGCTTGGGCTGCTGCCGTGGTGTGGAATAATGGGCTCCAGCCCTGAACCGGGACGCTGTCGCTCGGGTGAGGAGAGCACGTGTGTCTGCGCCCACTTGGTCCTCGGCCTCTGTGCTGATCCTGCTGACAAGGGTGCCAATTAGTGTCAGTCGCATGGGTAGCCGGTGGTGGGGACACCTGTGCGCCCAGGCCATGCAGGCCACCGCCTCGCCACCACTGTCCCCACACAGCTGTCAGATAGGGACAGCGCTGCTGCCACTGACCTGTGCCCCTTCAGAGATGGTGATTTAAGAGGTGAAAGACATAATGTGCCATTACCCAGCCCCGGCACGGCACAGACGCTGAACGGCTCCAGAGCCCACGGTTGCAGCAGGGGGACATGGACCCCTGTTTTTGACCCACTGCTGGGAAACGCTCGGTAAAGATGCAATACTTTATCACCCTCTGTGATACATTATTTTACAGAGCTGTAGCTTACAATATATTTAGAAGGCTAGATCAGTCCACATCCATCTCCTACTGCCTAACGTGCAACGGCTGCTCATTGCTATGACATTTGTCTTTGTAAAGGAGAAGAGGGATAACTCTTCACCCGAATAAAGATAAATATTGCAGAGGACCACCTGTCATTTGTGGGTATGTATCACATAACGAGCAGTGTGCACAGATGAACTCTCCCACACACTTGTGATGCACAGTGTTTTATACACACGTGTGCCTGAGTGCATCTGATATTAATGCACCCAAACATATACACCGTTGCGTGTATCTAGGTAGGTGCATGCTTGCCCTGTGTCTGCACCTCCCTGTAGAAAAGCTGTGTTCATGTGTGTACACTTGCACACATAAATATTGTCAGGAAAAAAAAATCAAGTCACCATAGATAGCATCACGGAAAATTAGAGATGAAGCTGAGAATAGACAGCGTTAATAACCCAGGCTGTTACATCACCAGTTGAGTAGTATGCCTTGAGAAGAGGGAAAAGAGCACATGGAAATCTGTAAGTAATGTACACAAGTGTGGTAGGCTCTCTTGTCTGGGAGAACATCTTTTAAAAGGATGTGTACGCATGTTTTTGTGCAAGTATTTTTTATATCTGAAAAGGCTCCCTGAAATAACTGAACACAAAGCCAGCGTGTGTTTGTGTTAGGTTGAGACACTGGCATTAAGATGATTATATGACTCTATTAGCGGGGTGTTATGGCTCCAATTTCACTTAACATCTGAGTTGTTCACATTAAAACATGCCCTTGGCCTGACAAGGCATTATTAACTTGCGTTTAATAAAAATAAAATATTACATTTAAAAAAATTGAAAGCTGACAAATTTGATTTAAATGAATTCTGAACTCCAGGCAAATGTGTTGCTTGAACTCTGCCTGCTGTACTGGAGCTGACAGGAAGCATTAAAGTAATACTGAGTGGTCAATATGTGATTAAATATCACATGTCAAGCTTAGCAAGAATGTTCCTTCCAAAGAAAATTATATTGTTAAAAATAAGTGACAAATTCTAAGCAGCTCCTTCAAATTCATAAAGACATGTGAAAGAATCTAAGTGCACTTGTAATAAACTGGGATCTCTGCAGGAGACAGAGAATATACTGTCTCTTGCACTGAGCCATATAGAGCATCTACAGGTAATCAGACAAAAATGACTGCATGTATTTGAAGCAATAAATCTCCTTTGCATTTGCCATAGAACATAAACAGAAGAGACATGCTACATTTTCACACCGTGTTTTCATCTGAAAGCTTTTCCTGTCATGCTGTTCTGTATAAAGGGATTATTTATTTATATAGAGACTCAAGCATCTATATGTTTGCATACATGCGTGGATATATACATGCTAGAGCAATCGTGAGCAGTACTTAGAGTGGGCAAATAAAACATAAGTCAGATTTTAAATTAATAGTAATAACTGCAATAGTGACAATAAACATGCCCCCACCCGTTAGATGTTTGGGAACACAAATGCTTTATGGCTGTCCTCTCTTTCAGATTCTAGCTGGGAGAACAGGTTTAAACATGACCAACTTTCATCATGTGTTTGTGGAAAGAC
>CM036912.1:18060019-18095019 GCA_020800305.1 Porphyrio hochstetteri | reverse complement strand
CCACACCAGCCCCCTGCCCGGCTCCCGGGAGCCAGACCCCACCAGCGGGAGCTCGGGGCCGTTCCGTGGTGCCTCGGCCGAGCCCGCCGCCCCCGGACCGGCACATGATATCCTATCGCTGCCGCTCGCTCCACCTCCCCCCGGCTCCATCGGGCCATTGATTAGTACTTAAAGTGCCGCTCTAATTAGCTGCATACTGATTAACAAGTGGGGCCCTGTCCGACTCCTCTGAGTGGCACCTTCGCTCATCACTTTGATTCAGCTATTGCTGATTTATTGGGGAAGGGGAACAGCTCCGCAGCCAGAAGGGTGGGATGAGATGGAAAGGACAGGGGGCTGCAGGGACACGAGGCTGCACCTGTCCCGCACCAACCCCCGGCCTCAACAAGTGTTGTAAGGGTAGTCCCGCTGACCTCCGCGCCCGCGTAAGGCGCCAGCAAGAAGAGGAAGGCCTTTGGCGTGTGACGCCCTAGGGCTGATCTGGCGGCTGGAAACCCGAACCCGCCCGCAGCTCCCGCCGGAGGAACAAGGGAGGCTGATGCCGCCGGCGCTCCGGGCTGCTGCCGGGCCCTGCCGGGAGCGGAGCGGCTGCCCCGGGTGGGCCTCGCTGCCGCTTCCCCCCCAGAATATTTCCGCACAATGGAGTCGAGGATTAAAAAAAATAGGAGGAGGGAAACGAAAGGTGCTCACTCTTCAGGAACATGACTTTAAGCCCTAAATCCCAATTCCGGGACGGGGAAGTGTATTGTGAGTTAAAGGATTATGCTAGTGTAACATATTACCCTGGATCCCGCATTCCCCTAGGGATAATTAGGACATACTTTTGGTAAATTGCAAACCGAGACAGCAGGATAAATACGGCTGCCGCAGGCCGCTTCCCTGCTGCAGGAAACCTGCCTGTGCATTTGCGGGTTTAAAAAATATTTTTCCTTTTCTCCTGATCTTTTTGCTTCCCAGTTTTTCCCCTTTTTCTTCTGTCCAGTTTGCCTCCCCTTGTCCTTCCAAGCGCCCCGATCTGTAGGGACGTGCTGGGAGGTGGTCACCCCCTAGCCGTGCCTCCATCCCCGCTCACACCGGGCGGCGGGGCCCGCGCCGCCTCCGGCCCCGTCCGCGCCGGGCGCCCGTCGAGGACAACGGGGGCGGCCGCCACCGCCGCCTAGCGGACACGGGCGGCCCTGCACCTCCGCCGGGCCGGCCGCCTCCGTTCCCTCAGCGGCCTCCGGGCGCAGCACTGGCACCTAAAGCCCCAGGGCAAACCGGACGCCCGGCTGCCCCCCGGCTGTCCGCGGGGCGGCGGGCGGCGATGCTCGGTAGCAGAGGGCAGGATTTTCTGCCGTCGAAAAACTTGTTCAGAAGTGCGGGACTGGGGGTGGACCACTGCGCCCAGAGAGGGCCGGTGCTCTTCGGGTGTGACCGGTGAATCCCGAGGAAGGCCGGGCGATTTTTAGCAGCGACGACCCAGAAGCTCCTCGGTTCCTCCCAGGGAGGGAAGGCCGGCCCCCAGCCGTCGGAAGAGGAGCCAAAAGCCGCGGCACCCTTCGCATCGGCACCTATCCTGTAGCAGCGAGGCTCCCCATCCCGTACCGCTGTCACGGGGCTGCGGCGTCTCACGTCGGGCCCAACCGCCGCAACGAGTTACCGGCTCGTCGCGGTCCCCCGCGCCCCCTGTGCTCCCCACGGACTCCCCGCGCTCCTGGGTAGCTCTGAGCGGGATGGCTTCTTCGGGAAACCAACCGCGGCGGGAAACGGGGTGGGGGCGCAGCCTCCGCACCACGCAGGGTCAGGCGGGGGTGCCTCTCGGTACGGGGCAGGCAGGGCGGGGCATGGATAAGGGACCCGCGTGTCCTTACTCTCCTGCTTCTCGCCCCGGACAGACGGCGGACTCGAATCAGCGGGACAGCTGTTCTCTGCTGCCCCACACCTAAGGCATCACCTAGCGCCGTCGCTGGATGCCAGCACACGACAAATGTCCCTTGAGCTTATCCCGCCGCAACCCCCATCACTCTGGCCCGTACTCCCGGGGCTGCTCTTTTCGGGGCTGGCGAGTCCCGGTACTGCTGGATGAGGGAGGGGAGGCGTCGGGGTCGGCTTCACAAGAGCCTGGAAATGGTAATTCGTGCTAAAATACAATTCGGAGAACACTAAATCATTCATTACCACCTTTATAATTACTCTGCTAATTAGGTTGACACGCCACTTCATCAGGATTAATACGACGTCTTGTCACTGGCACTTCCCATTACTCTGACATTCAACCAGGGAACCGTCCCGGGAAAACCGGATGCTGCTCTCCCGGGGATCCGACCCGGCGGCTGGGGAACCGGGGCCCGACGGGGCGGCGGCGAGGACGGGCGCGGGAGGGGACGGACACACACACACACACGACACGCCGGAGGCTCGCCCCCCCCTCCCTCCCGCGCCCGTCCCCGCCGCCACTGATTGGCTACCACCCGCGCTGCGTCAGCCCCCGCTCGGCCTTCCGCCAATAGGGGCGGGCAGCGGCGGCGGCAAAAGCCTGGGTTTATAATAAACGGCGGGGGGGACGCGGCGGCCGTGACGTCACGGGGGGAGTCGCCGCCGCCGAGAGGAGCTCGGTGGGCACGGGCGGGCGCGCCGCAGTGGCCGGTGTCCGCCCCGCTCCGCGCCCGCAACTTCCCGCAACAAAGTTGGGCAGCGGCGAACCGGCCCGGCGGCGATGCGGTGCTCGGCGGGGGCCCCGCGTTAGTGTGGCCCGCGCCGCCGGTGCGCGGATTGGGGTAGCCCGCTTTCTCCCCCACTCCCTCCCCCCCATCCCCTCCACTCCCGGTACGACCCCCGCGGCCGCCCTCGGGGATGTGGTCGCGGCGCTAAGCGGTCCGCCATGGAGGGGCCGAGCGGGTCCAGCTTCGGGATAGACACGATCCTATCGGGGGGCAGCACCGGCAGCCCCGGAGTCATGAACGGAGACTTTCGCCCCCACGGCGACGGCCGGCCGGCGGATTTTAGGAGCCAGGCCACGCCGTCCCCCTGCTCGGAGATCGACACGGTGGGGACGGCGCCTTCGTCGCCCATCTCGGTGAGCATGGAGCACCCCGAGCCGCACCTGGGGGCCGCCACGGAGAGCCTCCCGCCGCCGCCGCACCACCTCCACCTCGGCCCGCACCCGCCGCCGCCGCCGAGTTTGCAGCCGTCGCCCCCGCAGCCGCCGCCGCCCCAGCTGGGCTCGGCCAGCTCCGGCCCCAGGACTTCCACCTCTTCTTTTTTAATTAAGGACATTTTGGGCGACAGCAAACCGCTGGCGGCGTGTGCACCTTACAGTACCAGCGTCTCCTCTCCCCACCACACCCCTAAGCAGGAGGGCAGCGCGGCCCCGGAGAGCTTCAGGCCCAAACTCGAGCAGGAGGACGGCAAAGCCAAGCTCGACAAGCGCGACGACACGCAGGGCGACATCAAATGCCACGGTGAGTACGGCCCGCCCGGCCCCGCACCGTTAAAACCGGGGCCGCAGCGCTCGTTCGCAACGCTGGAACGAAAATATCGGGGGAAATCAGCGGCAGGAGCGCTCCGCTCTGCCGGGGCTTGCCGGAGACCCTCGCTATCGCGCGTTTACCATCGGTAGGAAATTAAAGCGCTTTTTTTTAACTTCCCTCTCTATCGGCTTTTCCTCCGCTTTTTTTATTTAACTTCCTCATTTTTAAGGAAATAGCCGTAGCGGTGGGATCGCGTTGGAAGCCGGAATATATTTATTTTTAATGAAAATGCGCATAAATGATTCCCAGGCTTTCTAAGAACCGGCGGCTCGGCTGAGCTTATTGCCTTTTCATTTTTGCTCATTTGATCTAAAATTAAAATAAGGGGAAAAAATCCCACTTCCCCAAGAGCCAATGCAAAATAAACGAAAAAAACTTTTAATTAAAAATAAAACAATAAAACCCCCCAATCGGCCCGCGATAAGCATCGGAAGGTTGGAGGGCTTTGTGCATTTTGGGAAAAACCCGGGTTTTCCCCGTGCCAGGATAGGAAGGTTTATTTCCCCGTCTTTTATTAATTTTTTAGTTACGGATTTCGTGCTGGGGGGGAAGCCCCCGCCGGGCAGGGTTCGTAAATGAAAATAGCGATGTGTGCGTGGGGAAAGGGAAGGAAAAGAGTGAGCAGAGAGAGGGGCTATTTTCTCTCCGGTGCCAGGGGAGCTTCTCGCCCTCACAGGCAGCCCAGATCAGACGAGGGGTGACCGGACACATTTTTCTAATTTTGCCCCATTAAGATATTTATTTTTTTTTTGCCAGGCTGAAGAGCAGTGAGACGCCCGGGTGTGTCCCTCATTTTGCTCTTTTAGCATTAGCATAAGAGTGCCCAAACCAGATGTACAGTCTGGTCTGGCCATTTTTGTGTGCACCAACCTCCCCAGTGGGTCAATTAGAGAGATTATTGTTCTTCCTGCGGGGAAGATCAAGGAGCGCCACAAACCCGGGCCCGAGCGGAGCCGGATTGACATATCGATTTCCCGGCATTTCGGGCCGGGGGGAGAGGGCGAGAAAATAACGAAAGCCCTGTAGTTGGCAAGCAGAGAGTGGAAATCCCGCCGTTCTCCGGACGGCTTGCCCGCCGCCGCGCCTCCCCTGTCCCCGTCCCCCCCTCTTTCCGCCCCGCCGTATTTGACCGTTCACCCTTGTGCCCCGGAGGAGCCCCCAGGGAGGGGGCGGCGAGGCCCGGTAACCGCGGTGGGGCGGGGGGCGAGGCGGTGTCCCGCCGGCCCTCACCGCGCCTCGGGTCGCTCGCAGGGACAAAGGAGGAGGGCGACCGGGAGATCAGCAGCAGCCGGGACAGCCCGCCGGTGCGGGCCAAGAAGCCGCGGAAGGCGCGGACCGCCTTCTCCGACCACCAGCTCAACCAGCTGGAGCGCAGCTTCGAGCGGCAGAAGTACCTGAGCGTGCAGGACCGCATGGACCTGGCCGCCGCCCTCAACCTCACCGACACGCAGGTGAAAACCTGGTACCAGAACCGGAGGTAAGGTGGTCCTTGGCGGGGCGGCGGCCCAGGGGCTCCCCGGAGAGCCGGGGGTTGGGTGGGGGGAGCTGGGCGGTCGCTGCCGTGCTCCTGCCCGCGGGAGCCCGTTGCGATGCGGGAAGCGCTCGGCGGCTGCCCCGCGCCCTCCCTGGCGGCGGGCTGGGGTGGGTCTGGCCCCTGTCACCGCTGCCGTAATTTTCTGTCTCATTACATACGGTTGCAGCCACCCTAATTCTGTCGGAAACCATTAGCGTCAGCGCGCTGCGATCTAACCGTGTGCCGTGGTTATTAATTTGGCCGCAGTCGCCGTGTGCATGCGTCGGGGGGTGCGGCTGGGCGGGGAGGAAGCCGGGCACGACCAGGGGGTCGCTCCGCGTGCGGGCCCCAAAGGCCGGTGCGCCCCGTCGGGTCCCCGGTGGTGCGGAGCCGTGCCGGGGAGTGGGCTTGCCGTCCGCGGACCCCCGCGGAACAGGGCCGGATGCCCCGTCGCGGCGTCCGCCCTGCAGCCGCCTCTTGTTCCTCTCGGCAGGACGAAGTGGAAGCGGCAGACGGCGGTGGGCCTGGAGCTGTTGGCTGAGGCCGGGAACTATTCGGCACTGCAGAGAATGTTCCCCTCGCCCTACTTCTACCACCCCAGCCTGCTGGGCAGCATGGACAGCACGACGGCGGCCGCCGCGGCCGCGGCCATGTACAGCAGCATGTACCGGACTCCCCCCGCGCCGCACCCCCAGCTCCAGCGGCCGCTGGTGCCGCGGGTGCTGATCCACGGGCTGGGGCCCGGCGGGCAGCCGGCCCTCAACCCCCTGGCCAACCCCATGCCCGGCACCCCGCACCCCCGGTGAAGCGGCACCGCGGTCCCCGCAACGAGCCCTTCCCCCTCCCCGTCCCCAAACAAGCCCCAGCACCGCAGAGGAAGAAGCGAGGGGAAGCCGAGGGGCAGGAGCTTCTGCAGGCAGCCACCGGCCACCGAGGGAGGCGATCAGTCAGAGCAGGGACTCTTGAACCGTGAATCCAGAGCCGAGCCCGTAAGTGAAACGACCACACGCGGGGGAAGGCGGGCAGAGCCGCGGGGCGACCCGCCGACCTCGGCTCCTGCGAGTCAGGACTTGGAGCTCGGAGAGAGGGACGGAGGGGGAGGAGGAGAGGGAGAGGGAGCCCGAGCCCGCCGGAGAGACTAACGGCTGCGGAGGACGGAGGGAAATGAGAGCGCCTCGACCCCCGCCCGGCGGAGAAGACCGGGGGAACTGAGAACTTTGCACTGATTTTTCTCATGACCTTTTTTTTTTTCTTTTTTTATTATTGAAAAGTGGCATGCTCCCTAATGCGAACAGAATTGTACAGACCGAGTGCTGAGTGCTATATCATATTTATTATATGTCGTTCAAAAAAGGAAAAAAAAATTCACTTCTATACGTTAGTTTAAAACGAACGAACGTGATTCTCCCTTCTCCCTTTTCATGTCTTTTTGGAATAAGTAAAATAAATGCTTAGATGACAAAATATAGATTTTTTTGGTGACTGAAAAATTACAGGGGAAAAAAGGAAAAAAAGAAATAAACTATCTTTTTTTAACAAACGTGGAAAGTCAAGGTAGCTAATTTTCCTTGTGACGACAATGTAAGGAATTCGGAGTAGAAAAGGCAAATGCCACTTTTTTTTTTTTTAAATTTTAGGACCGTTTTTTCCTAACTGACGTTATTCTTCTCGATCTGTATTTTAAAGGAAAACCCATTCCCCGCGCAGGTGTCGTGCCCCTCGCCGTTCTTTTTAAACACCTGGGCAGGGCGCCGAGGGGTTTCCTGGGAAGGCGGCGGGTAGAGGCTCCGGTCCTCGGGGGCGGGCGCGGCGGGGTTGAGCCGAGCCTTGGGACATGGCCCCGGCCCGGCAGCTGTCGCGGCACAGAGCTGGGACAGGCAACGAGCACCGGCGGTCGGGGTGAGTAACGAGAGGGAACAGGCAGGGAGGGCAGGGGAGTCCCGGCGGATGCGGAGCCCCCGAGTCCCACCGGCCTTTGATCTTTGTTGCTGCCCTCCCCCAGCCCCCCTTCCCCTGGCAGGCAGCTTCCCACCCGAGCGCCTCTCTTCTCCGTACCAGCCTAGGCCGCCCGGCTGCTGGGTCCCGCGGGGACAGGGGGGGTCAGAGACGTGGCGTGGGTCGGGGCTGTGGGCTGTGACCGTCCACCGGGCTCTGGAGACGACTCTGGCCCCTGCCTTTGGAAGTGAACACCCCTTGCGAAATTAGAAAGTTATACAGTAATTACCTATAAAACATTCATAAAGCCCAATATTATCTTCTCCTCTGAGGGTTTGACGCTTTTTTTTTTCCTTTTTTTTTTTTCTTTTTTGCTCGTGGGTTCCATTTCTTTGGAGAAAGGAAAAAAAAATCACCCTTTAAAAAAGAGAAAGGGAAGCCTCCGGGCACATTTATTTGGGCTTTGCTAATTAGCGAGTGGCTTGCTGATTTCTCTGCTAATAAATTGCGTTAAAACCATACTGACCTCTGCCTTGATCTAACAAAAGGGGAGCGGGTCGGGAACGCCCAGCTCGTTTGCTGTCAGTGTTGTGGCGGCCGCTGACAGTTCCGCCGCGGCCCCCAAATTACCCCCGGTAGGAACGACCCGGGACCGGGGTCCCGAGCGGCCGGGGCAGCCTGGCTGCCCAGCCTCACCGAAAAGGTTTGCCCGGGAAAAGCATCCTATGGGTTGGGGAAGGAAGTAGGAAATTTAGGCTCAGTTAGGGCTCTTTCCTGAATTTAAACAACGAAGCCTGGGCTGTTTTCTCCGGAAAGGAGGCGATCCAGCTGGGAAAGCCGGTCCCAGCTTCGTTGTTTTCGATGGCTTAATCGCGGCTCCATTTTGCCTGCATAAACTCGCTGAAAAGTAGTGACAAAAAGGAAGGAAAGTTCTTGCAAACCAAATGAGTGTCCCTCAACTCTCCCGTCCCAAGCAGAGACGTCCCCGGGGTGTGCCTGGGCAGGGGGCTTTAGGAAAGGCGCTGAGTAGGCGCTTGAGGACAGGGGAGCGAGTGAGGGGAGCGCTGGGGGCTGCCGCGGCCGGGCGGGACTGTGTCTGAGGTGGGGTCTGCCTGGGGAAAGGGAAGGGCGACCTCCCCTGAAATGCATTTCCAGACCATACTGAAAGATGCGGGTGACCGGGGAGGATGTTTGGAGCAGGAATCGCTCCCTTCTGCTTCCCCTCTCCCCGTGTAGGAAGCGGGGCTCGGGACGTAAACAATCGGTCATTTGTCCCGCTCCCGGTTTGCACCGGGAACGAGCCGACCCGGGGCACAGACTGTCTCTGAGGCTGGCTGGCTCAGACGTCCTTGCAAGAGAGGGCTCCGTTGCTTGTTCAAAACACCCCGGCACATGAGCACGCATCTCAGCGTGCTGCGGCAGGACAAAGAGCAGGGCGCCTGGCCGGGTCCGCGGGGTCTCCTCCCCGCCGCCTGCCCTGGCGCAGGTACCCGGCACCGTTCGCGTTTCGACGCCGTCGGCGGCCGTGCTTTTCGAGCAGCGCTGTTCGGGTTTTGTCCCTTTCCTCCTTCAGACAGCTATTTTCGCTGCGGCCGCCCCCAGACTTGGTGCCGAGCTGCTGAATTCCTACAGTCCCGGCTCCCCCCTCCGCCCTCGCCGGGACCTGCACTCGGTCCTGGAAGTGGACGTGAACAAACAAACCAACCAACCCATCTGTTGATGGGTATGAACGGGATCTCTAAGCCTTTAAGCGGCGGGAAATACCGGCACCCGCCGGAAAAGACCTGGCCGTTCGTCCGCCGAGCGTGGAAACGAACCGGGCGGCTGTAGAAGAGCGGTGTGTGAGCGAGGGGACGCGGTAGCCCCGGGGTAGCTGGGAGCGTTTGCTCTCTCCCCGCACCGGGCAACGTCCCGCAAGCTGCGGGGCGGCTGCGGTCTCTCCAGGCCCGGGGGACGCGTGTACCGAGCAGGACGACTGCGCCCCGCCCGCTCTCAGCACCACGGACAGCTCAGGGCGCGGCGGGCTGGCCCGGCCCGGGACCCCGCACCCGCCCCGCCGGGACCCCTGTGCCCCGACGCCGGCTTTGTCCCCTGCCCTGGGAGGTAGGGCTCGGCCGGGCACCGAGGGGAAAACTTTGCGACTTCTCTCCTCGGTGCCTGCCGGCAGGCAGGGATGGAGGGGGAGGAAGGTGAGACAGGCTCCCTCTGCCGAGGCACCGCTTGGTTCGTCCCTCCCGACACCCATCGCCCGGGACAAAGACCCTGTCCTGGGTCAGGCTCTTCGCTCTGGGAGCACGGAGTGGGGGCTACGTCTCGAGGGCTTTGTCTCGTGTGTTTGAATGCTACTCCCGCTCTAGACACCGGGGAGGTAAGCAGACCAGGACTGCTCCGTGTCGGTGTCGCTCTGGCTTGGCACTGGCGCGGCAGAACGCGGAAGCCCCTTCGGTGGCCTAGTTCCCCTTTGGTTTGTTTCTGCTGGGTCTTGGCCGTGTGTTATGGAGATGGGTATGACACGGGAGGCTCCTTCGGGGAACCCTTGCTACGCCAGACAGGTTTTGGCCAGTCGTTGCTGCCCCCGGCTCCTGGCTGAGCCGCGGGTAGGCTGCTGCGCTGCTCCTGGCTGAAGGGATCTTTTGCGGGATGCAGTAGCAGGGCAATGTTTAACTACTCCCTTCCCCCTTCCCCCCTCCCTTTTCCGCCGGGGAATTAGCTTTGCTGTCATTAAGGAAGAAAGGGAGAAGCGGGACTTCGCAGGGCTGGGACGCGGGGATGAGCATTGTCTGCGTCGCTTCGAGGGTGCCTGCCCTGGCGCTGGGCTGGCAGCTGAGTGCTCTGGAAGCTGACTCCGCTTTCCCAGCCGGGCAAGCGAGTCCGGCTTAGCCGCTGGGAACCACCGAGCAGCACCGAGCAAGTTCCCCGCGGCCCCAGTTACCCTGGTCGCGTCCGCGTGTAACACCGTATTCGTGCTCCGGCGCTGCCTATCGCTCTTAAAGCTTTTGCTGTTTCTTGTGCGGGTGGGCTTTTAACCTCTGTTATTTTGTCCCTCTGCTGAATTTATTTTCCTCCAAATTCACACGATACTTCCGTGCGAATGCATGCTGTAAGTCGCCCTAAGTCCTTATTGCAGCCCAATCGAATAACTCTGCTCCAGCCCAGGGCGTGGAGTGGGTCCAGTCAGGCTGAGCTCACCTGTGGAAAGGGTAACCCCCTTCATAGTGTCAGAAGTATCCCCAGCCCAGGGGTGACGGGGATGGGCGGCGAATAACCGTTTCAGGTTGGGATTACACGGTGTTTTTTGCCCTTTTTTATTCTTTCCTGCTGCTAAGCCCTTGTCACCCGCTGAAGACGACACTGTGTTTCTTCTCCGGTAGCCCCTTTAACGTGGAGTTCCGTTTTCGGCGAAAGCGGAGTATAGCAGACCTGACCCGCTCCCTTGGCCCGCGGGGGGAGCCGCCCACTCCGCCCCGGGGATGGCATCGAAATTAGCCCTGCGGTCCCTGATGAGGGGTAGCTGGTGGGGCCGGAATCCCCCCGGGACCGTCACGGGGCGGGCGGCAGGCGGGCGACCCCCACAGGCGCCGCTCCCCCGGGACCCCGTTTGTCGTAAAAGCCCCTGAACTCCCTTCCTCCCTTGGGCTGCTCCCGTCACCGAAGGGGCCGTGGGGCAGCCGAGGCCGGTGCCTGTCCTTGCGTCTTCCAGCCGGAGAGCAGGTCCAGCGGAGCGCCCATCGCATTAAAACTCCGTTTCCATATTCATATGCCCTATTTTTCACAAGACACTTCTATTAATGGAAAACGCCGGTCCTCAAAATTAGCGGATTTCAAAGGACCCCAAGCGAGGCGCTTTGCGCCGCCAGCGATGGATGCGGGTCGCGCCGGGACCCCCGCGGCTCCCCGCCGGCCCGCGCCCGCCCGGTCCTCCCCTTCCCCCGCTGGCCCGGGCCGTGTCCCGCGGGACCGGTGCTCCGGCGGCAGGGGCGGGCGGCGGCCTCCCTCCCGGCCCGGGCACGCAAAAGTTGTCTGAGCCTGTCGTGTTCCCTTGTCTCTGGGAGCCCATGTAGGGCGCTTTAATTGCCACATTTTCAAACCAAGGTAATGGTGGGGATGTCTTAGTAATTACCTTAATGAGATAACACCTTTCCTTCCCTCAACCTACTCATTATCACGCCTCTTGTTCAAATTCCAACTACAAAGAGCTATACTTGTGAGAAAGAAAAAAAAAGGAGGGGGGAGAGCTCTGAAATTTGTTGGAGGACTTGTCCCCTTAAAACAAGCACCTTACATGGATCTTTAGCGTACGAAGGGAGAACTGTAGCCGGTTCCGGGAAAGGGTGGCTAGAAGTAAACTAAACATCTGGGGTACCCCTTAATTATTCTTGGTTGGCTTCTTTAGCTTGACCTGTAGGGATGCGAAGGTGTCAAAGTGATGAATTTTAAGATGTTGGGCTGTGAAGACGTGCAGCTGCAAGACTGATGGATTTAGGAAGGGAATGGTAACAAGGTTAGCTGCATGTGAAGTGTGAATTGAGATTTTTGCAAAGAGACTGTGATTGCAGATGGGCATAATGTTGTACCCTTGCATGAAATCTTGCTATTATTGTATAATGGTCAGACAGAGTGTGAAATGACTTATTACTTTACTTTTATTCTTTAATGAAGTTGGGTAGGGAAGGAGAACTACCAGGAAATCGATAGTGGTGGTGCACAGAAACTGTATGACAGGTGCTGATACATGAAATATTTATTTTACTTTTTGTGTCGCCCCCCCCCCCCCCCCCCATTTTCTACTATTTCAGAATGCAAACAAAAATACAACTACTGGATCTAGACAGTGAAGATGATGTACAGGAGAGTGATATTTTCTTTGCCACCCTTACTTTCTGCAGTATATTTCAGTGTATACATCTTCTACATAAAGTATTAGGCAGAGATATCTAGATCCAGGCAGTGTGCACAGAGTTTCTAGATACGTATTCAGCTGTTCAACATGTATTTCTCTTCTAGAACTCAGTGCAGGCATGTGGTGACTTGTACCTTGCTATGACCACATGTAAATTCAAGTGGACTTTTCCATTTCACGTGTGTGTGCAAATACCCCTTGCTTCCTTCCACGCCAAGCACAGGTGTCCACGTGGGCAGTATCATTCTAAAAACACGCAAGGCAATGTCTGCCTCTGACTTTTGCACGGCAGCACATAGGTATGTCTGGGCATCAAGGGTGGGTTGCTCAGGTGGCATTGTATCACTTGTTTCACGTGTGACCAGTGTAAAACGCCTGTTACCCGAACTCAGGATTCAGCTGTGCAGCTGCACTGGTCTTTATGAATATGCAGTGAGGAAAAGGAACTGGAGCTGCTCCCTCAGGACGTCATCCTAAAAAAGAGGATTCCCCAGGTGATTAACCTCAGGATGCCACTGCTGAGAACAATTTGACAAACCCTGGACTTAGCGAGGTGTCTCTGAGAGCAGCTTCATCTCCCTGTTTGAATACACACAGTAGAAGCACAGCTTCTTGTATGCCTTTCCCACCAGAAGGATACAGCCCAGCTCAGAGGGCTTTCTGAGATGGTACCTCTCCTGCACTGCCCTCTCCAGACCTTGTCCCCAGAGACAGCACAACCCTCTGCTGAGTGCCCGTCTGTGAGGTTTCACCCTATATTTTCTGTGGGGTCTGGCACTGTTAGGTTTTAATCTGAGGTCAGAGAGAACAAGTAATGCGAAGCAAGCTCGGGAATAATTGCCTACCTGTTCTGCATTAGCATGCAGGGTAATAATGACAGTGAGATTGTGTGAAACAGAGAACACATCTGAGGCCTTGTCTTTGTCTGTATAATAGTGTCTTTCAGATTTGTTTTTAATATTCCTGCCTCAACAGCTGAATAAGTACAGCGTTCTGGGCTTGAACCCCATTTCCATTGAGTAGCACCCTGTTGTAGTGATCTTTCTCCTCAGGAAGATAAAAAGGCCTCTGTGGTACACACAGGTTTGTTTAAAGTAGAGCACTGACCTGATGCAACACTGCCCATGAGTAGCAAAAAATGTACCGAGAGGCACAGGAGGTCCCTCATGACACAAAGATGCGTGGGGTACCTTCCTGACAGATTTACAGCCCAACAGACTAGCAATCAGGTTGTAGCTTTAAATGCTTTTGTTTTCATTGTGTGAAGGTGAAACAAGAAAAAAAACCTGAAAGTTTTGAGGGCTGCCCCATCAAAATGGTGTTTCAGTGCTCGAGTGCGTATAAAGATGGGATGCTGCATCAGATACTCTGCTACCCCATCACTGTGAACAAAGGGTGCAGCATCCCTCAGGATGGTGCTCTAAAGCAGGACAGAGCGATTGGAAAATGAAGGTTGTCAAAAAAGCTTGTACTGGGGGTTTGCCACTGGTAATTTGGCCAGGCCCTGTGGGTTCAAGTACTGTTACTGTCCCTATATGAAAACAATGTAGGCATTTTTTTTCTTTAAATGTTGTGAAAAATGGCTGGATTAATATTTTATCAGAAGTATAGAGGGGTCTATTGGAAAAAAGCAGGAAAGCATGTGCCTCTAACAGAGCCCCAGTATAGGCACTGACAGCTCCAACCCATATTACATCACATAAGCTTAACAGATCAACAAGGTTTTCCGCCTAAAACAGAGGACGCAAGGTAAGCACGCTGCCAGCTTTTCATTTATTTTACTCTTTAGCTGTTTTTTTCCCCCCCCTGCTCCTCACTTTTCCCCCTTTCTCCTTTCTCTCTTTCCTTCCCTTCTTCTTTCTTTGCCCCACTCTGCTTTGCCAAGCACTCAGCAGCACGCCCTGGGAAGACTACTCGCTTTTCCTGGGGGCTGCTGGTGGCCATGGGCAGCCCTGGCACACTGGTGTGTGGCTTGGGCAATGCAGCGCAAAGTGTGTGCAGCAAAGCTGTGCCTCTTCCATGGAGACTAAGCTCATTACGGTACAGTATTCTAAAACATGCTTAACCTCTCCAGTCCTGGGTGTTGTATCCCAAATCTACTGCAGAGCATGGACACCCCAATTAGCACTTACAATGCTCTGTTGACATTTCTCTGGGCCAGCCCAACAGGAATAATTAGATGTGATATCTAACACAAAGTCATTTTTTTTTCCCCAGCAGAGGGTACACTGCAAAATGAAAGCAATGTCTGCTGCAAAAAGTACTTGGCCAGATTTGGCTCTTGCGTATAGTGTTACGAGTGGGTGTAACTCGGCTTCAGCGTTATGGCTGGGGTGTAACTCAGCTACCTTCCCCAGGCATACACTAACTGTGCCCTGCCTGACCGCCAGCAGTCAGACCCACTGGGATTAGTGCTGGAGCCAAGGCTGTGGGATGGGCTGTGTAAGAAAGCGATGTTACACTGCGCAGGCCTGGGAATGCCACTGTATAGCACTGTAGGAGCCCTTCTGCTATGAGATACAGCGTGCGTGGAAACACTGGCTCAGCATAAGATCTCCTCACATATGAAATGTTGGCTGGTGACTGGTGTGACTGGTCTCCCTGTAGCTTCCAGCCCCCATCCCACCGCCACCCAGCACGCAGAAAGCCAAGCTGGCTGGGTTGAGGACTGGGTGAAGCTCTGGGGAACGAGCATCGTTCTCAGCAGTGGCTTGCAAAATAGCAGTGGTAGGATTGTGTTGTCATAAACCTCATGCCAGCAAGCCAAAAAACCTATGGAAAAAATAAGTGTGACAGTAAATAGGAAAGAGCTCTCTGCTGCAATGCAGAAGGCTGTCCTCTGACACCGCTAATTACAGCAACGCATTGAAAATGTAAGTGTATGTACTGAGTATTCCTACTCGGCAAGTGTTGTTGTGTTTGGCTTTGCTACCGTTTCTTGCCTGCATTAATGCATTGCAAACTGGAACTTGGAAAGAACTTGGCAGAGTGAAGAGGATATAGAAATGATAATTTTTCATGTAATAGAGATCACATAGAGATTTCCTTTGTAGTTCACAGCATTTCCATTCCAAGATGCTTGGAGAATTAAAGCATACAAATAGAGAAAAATCTGCAAAGTGTTGTCAGGTATTATTTATGTATTATTATTTTTGTTGGAGAAGACATGTCAATATAAAGAATTAGAAAAATGGAGCTACTAAAATAAATTATAATGGAACCCACAATAAATCTAACATGAGAATAAAAGTATAATGAGAACACATTTTCTTCAGCATAAATACAAATCCTGTCTGCATGCTAAAGCCCTATTAATTGGATACTTACTACAGGAATAAATCTTTAAATGTGTAAAAAAAAAAATCTTTCTGCTCTGTGATGAAATATAAATATCACCAGATTTATTAAAGAAAAAATTCTGCTAAACGACTACTTCTCTTACATACTAATTTATGCCTATGCTACATCTGAAAGAGCTCACCCTGACGTGAGTATCAGCTAAACGAAGGGAGCTGTAAAAGGAGAAGATTTAATGTGCATCATGAGAAGTTGCTTGTATCGGGTACGGCAGGTTTCAATGAAGTTTTATATTATAAAATAGAGGAAAGGTGATAGTCTCTTAAGAGACATAACACTTATCCCATGAGTGATATAATAGTTCATAATTCACCAGAGAACAAGGCTCAAGTGAGTCATATATATTTTATGGCACAATTGGGATTAATACCGTACTTCAGAGAGGCGTGCATAACCTATTCTATTTATATGGAAAGATGGTTTAAAATTCACCCTCTTCCCACACCCTCTTCTCCTACCCTTTGGCATCAACCTACGGGAGAGAGATTTGAAAAAAATGAGCGAGGACATCAGGTGAAAAACGACAAGGTATTGAGGCACTGCTACAGCAGCGCCGTTTGCCAGGAGCTGCCCTGGTGCTGTAAGGCAATTGCAGCTGTGGATTTTCTAGCGACAGCTGCCCAGGGCCCCAGAAGAAGTGTGTCCATCCTGAGTGGGTGAGCTGCTGTTTCTATTCTACTGGGTGAGCTGCTGTTTCTATTCTACTGGCTGATCTTTGAGTTATGGTGGGAATGCACGAGATGATGACTTAGGCCTCTGCTTGCAGCCATTGTGGGTTGCGCTCAGTTGCCCCAACTGCCTTCTGTGTTGCCACCATCCTTAGTGGGATGTGGTGCAGGGAAAGGGGCATCCCAGGCAGCTGCTCACTTTGCTTCTACCTGTCACAAAATGTGACAGGGTCTGGGGTATCTGCTCATTTTCTATAACCCACGAACGAGATGTTTAAAGACAATAGATGTTGTGTTAAAATCTTGGCTTGGAGAAATCCTATGTTTCACTCTGCTGAAGACTTACTGTATTCTTTTGGATGGTTTCCTGAAATGTGGTGTAGGGCAGAAATACTAAACATGAACTTGTTCCCTTCCTAAGGAAAAGTGCCTCCTAAAGCACATCTGAAGAGGCAGCTTAATTTACCTCACTGGTAAGATCACAGGGAAAACCAAAAGTTGCTGAAGGTCTAGAGGTGGCATGTGGTAGCTTGGGGAATTTCTCTGCAGGGGCTGGGGGGTGGTGGCAGAGGCCAAGGTGTCCCTGGAAACTGAGCTGCCTGTGTGCCTGTAAGCTTACAGTGTTTCTGGCAAGGTCTTACTCGTGTTCCTCCCACGTGAAGGGCTACTACTGCTCAGTAATCTCAACCATCAGCTGTTGAGATAAAGCAGGCTGGGACAAGGGATTTACAGGAAAACCAATTTTGACCTCCCTGTTCCTAAAGAAGGGGTGTTGGGGCAGAGGGAGTAAAAATAGGATAGAGCACCTTAGTGCTATAAGGAAGGATGTAATATGGGGCAGCTTTGCAGAGATGCTTAGGGAGGTTTGGCTGCAGTGGCTCCTCCTGCCACTGAGGATCCCCCATCTAGCTGGGACATCAAGCTGTGCTCACAGCACGGGCTGTGCTCTGCATGCCAGGGCCACATCAGCTGAAGCAGGGGACCCTGCCACCTCCAGGGACACATCACCTCTGGGGCTCCTCATGTGAGACTTTGGTTTTGTCTGGGACTGTGCCCTGTGCTTTTAAGCTACTGGTTGTCCACACAGACCAGTCTCCCCATCATGGGGTGGAGTGTGCTAGCATGTCTGAGGCAGTGTGGGAGCTTGTGCCCTCCCCAAGGCCAGTGGTGAGGCTAGACCCAGCGGTGGGGAGGGCTGAAATGCAGCAGCAGCACCTCTGGGACATGGGAGAGCCGGCTGAGAGCTGGCTGAAGGCATCTGAGCCCCCTCCACTGCCCTATGTGTTTTTTTCTCTTCTTCATGTACTAAAGGGTTTGAGATTAAGCCCAGGCTCCTCAGAACTCCATCTTTTAATTCTTTTGTTCTGTAGAGGCTGTAGCAGAAATTGTAATACCAGAGCAGAAGGTGTTACAAAGACCTTGGTGAATGGGCAGGTCTTGCTTCCCACCACTTACAGGGAGGAGTGCGAGCACCCAAAAATTCAGATTTACCCTTGGTACGGCGGCCTCCCCTTGCTCGAGACAGGCAGCTTGCACAGAAGTACAGACTGGAAAGATCAGTAGTCAAATCTACTGCTTTTTGGTGGGGGCTCAGAAGGTCTCAATGCCTGTTTTTATTGCTCTCAGTTTTACATAAAATAACTGACTCACCCGTATAAGTATTGGCATCTTTCAGGCATCTCTCTCTTTGCTGGCGTTCCTGGCAAAGTGCAGGGAGTTTGTGAGCTTTTTTAAACTAGCCTGGAGGGGCTGATTCACTAGAATTCGAATCTCTGGTGGAAAGCTCACAGTAGCTCTTAAAAGGAACTTAAAAAATATTTCCTTCATGATCCTGCACACAAATAGTGGTAAATAATATTTTGAAGGACTATCTTTCTTTGAGCTACCAGTCTTGGAGACGTATCTTTTGTCTCAAGCAACTACTGTACATATAATAATTATATGCTTAAATGATACATAACCACCCTTTCCTGAGTACTCTTAGCAGAAAGCATTTTATACCACATGGTTGTTTTATTGTGCACATTACTTGTGATTGTTACAAACCCTTGCCAATGAATGACAAATTTACATACACATCATGTCAGCCGGCAATATTTTGCAGCCTTAATTGCTTTAGCTTCAGGCATTCTGTGTCAAAATAGAGTGTTTTACGTCCTGCAAGTTGCTCTGTTTCTTTGCAACAGTTAAATTATTCTGTAATTTGCCTGTTTTCCTTCTAATGCATTGTCCATTAAGTCATTTAATAATTTATGGTATAAAACGTATGATGCAACCTTAAACAGCGTTTAAAACTATCCTGAGGTGTTCCAGTCATTATGGCAGAAAGGAGGGAAATCTTAAAATGCATTTGTTTGAAACATTTTTCTAATGGCATTTTACCTGCTGTAAGGGCACTTTGTGTTTGTCTGTCTGAGTTTGGCTGGTGAGGTCTGATTCCTGAGCCGAGCAGCTGGCGTGGAGAGGAGGCACAGAGGGATGAGCTGTCAGTGGGTCCTGCCAGGCCAGGAGCCAACTTTGGAGCTGAGGCCACAAATGCTCCCACACGCTTTGTTATCCCTCACTTGTGTGGATACCCTTTAATTGCAGAACAGCCCCTGTGACCGCAGTGGGTGAGCAAGTCTACGGGATTTGGTTTTCGTGTATTGCAGGAGGCCTTCTGCCACATTTTCCACTGAGCTCCCAGTGAGAAGAGAGGCAACCAGGAGCTGTAATTAAGCCTGGAACAACAAAGCACTGTCTATCCATCCACTTCTACCCTTTCACCAAAGGATCTGCCGTGTGTTTGTTATGCAGTTTCCAAGGGCTTTATGCTAGAACAAAAATTAGTGTCCAAGCACGTGGCCAGCCAAAAATAATACAACTGCAGAATATTCTGCTAGATGAAAGTCTGGTTTGGTACTGCTTGGTGCCTGGGTGGCCAACGATGTCCTTTTGGTTAGCTCCTGTTAGAAAAGCTTGCAGGACAGACAGTTTGGACCTGTTGCCATGTTTCATCTTGTGTACCAGAAATGGAGGAGCTGGAAGGGATTTCCAGGTGTGTAACTAGGAAAGCTTACATATTGAGGGCAATTTTGTTGCAGAAAAGGGAATTCTTCTTGAGCATGGAGAGGAGAAGGATGTCCAGTGCCTGCTGCTTAACATTCCAGTTGATGCTCAGAATGTCTCTGAGGTCCCCTGAACTTCTAGGTTGGAAAATAGAGGTGTCATCCATGTTACCTCTGCTGAGGATAGCTAATCAGGACTTATTCAGCATATTTGCCTATGCAAGGAGTGGTGCAGATATATCTTCTCTTGGGTTGAGGAACAGTTACAATCCCTTTTACCCTGCACTTTGTGGGGGAAAAATAATTTCACAGAGGTTAGTAGCTGCCTGAAGGTGTCTGGTAGATTTCCTTGCTGTGCTGCCGCAAGCAGACCTTAAGAGTTACAAGGCTTTGGTACAGCCAAGCTTGTATTTGTTCATTAGCTGTGTGTCTCTGATGCTTCTACTGTTTTCTCTCTTGTAAGTTTTTCTGTCCCAGGATCCTTCTCTCCTGATACATCAGCTTCCTTAAGCAGAATCACACATTTTGTAATCAGAAGGATGTGGGATGTATGATACGTACACAAGCAGAAGCACTGCTTGCCTGTGCCTCAGGTATGCTCAGTTCTTTGGGTACAACCCGACACTGGCCAAGAATTAACTGTGAAGAGAGGGAGTCAAGTTCAGTGGTACAGTATTGGTGGAAGTGGCTTTGGAGGGATCCTGCCCTGAGCTGTGCACAGCCCCTAGAGTCTGCAGGTGAGGACTGCCCACCCGTGACCTGAGGGGTGGCTACATTTCATATATGTGTTCAAAAGCAAAGACAGTGATGGAGAAGGGAACAAGCAGAGCTGCTGCCTTCTGTTAGCTACTGTACATCTTTGTCATACCTTCCTCTCTGCTTCAGTGGTTATTGTCCTGTTGGGAAGCAGATTCACCCCCTTGTGAGAAATCGTGAGTGTTGATTGCCAGGAAATGATCAACAGGTAGCGAAATAAGCTGTCAGCACTGTTCAGGGCAGGTTTTTCTGGACTGACACCACAGGGCAGAGAGGCTGATGTAAGCACCAGCCCAGACCCACTCCCTGGCAAGTGATTGAGATGCCTGATTTGTCTCTGCATGTCGAATGGGAGATGAATGGACATTACACTTTACCTGGCCATTGTGCACTATTTATAGTGGCTTTGTACTCTACTCTCAATGTCTCAGCCAGAGACTGTTCTGTATCAGCTGCTTTTGGTTTCTGTGATCTGTGATGCTGAAAGGGTATCTCTGAGCAAGAGGCGCTGGTGACTGGCCGTCCAGTGCTTGCTCTCCATCTTCAGACCATGTCTCATCTGAGGGTTTTCATCTTTGTGCCCTGACAGATGTCTCTGCTTCTGCCTTGTTTCATTCCTGCGAGATCCAGACCTGATTTGGTAGTTCATTCAACTTACAAACTTCCCCAAGGCCAGAAAGCTGTGGAGCCATGTAGGTATAAACTCATCTTAACAATTCCTAATGAGAAATCCCTGACGGGCGATGCTTCCGAGACAGCACCTCGCGCAATTAGGGCTGCATACCCCATTTGCTAAGGCAGCGGAAGGAGAAATTTGCTGATTTGCCAGTGAGCCTCTTGATTCCTGTTTTCACGTTTTGGTTTCTGTCTTTCCCACCCCTGAAGTTCCCAATTTGGCTTGAATATGTTTTGAATTATAACAAATATCCCGATACTCACACCCCATGAATGAGGGCAGAAGGCAGGGGGCAATTCCTGGCTATGTTCCTGTACTGAATTTAATTTTTCATTGATAATTAGACTCTCAAAGCCACCTGATATTTTTGACCAGCGGGAAACAAAGGCCCACTGATTGACTCCAGGGATAGATGCAAGCAGCCCCCACTGTGCTCGCAGAGCAGCTTCACAAAGACTCAAAACAAGAGCTGTGGCAAATCGGCTCATCCTGCAAGTTTCAACTGGCCCATTGTGTACAAGTAGTAAATTGAGAGCTGATATTTCTGAGAATTATTTATTAGCAAAGCCTGGTGTCTCACTCCCCTTGTAGTTATCCTTTGCAAACAGCTTTTTACCAGTTTGGATGAGCAATCTACAGCACTTCATTATTTTTCTTTTATTCTGGTAATTATTAAAAGACAGCAGAGCTCTGTTCAGACTGGCAGTGGACTGCATCTGTACCCAGCTGGGCTGATACCTTAACAGTTAGGCATTATGTGTTTAATTGTATAAAAAGATAATGGGGTGCATTTGCAGGAATTTATTGCAATGCAAACAATAAAAGATTATTATTTTGAGATTCATTTCTGGTGCTTTTTGTGTTGTTAAGATTCTAAATAAAGGTGTCATGGTGACAGTTTCTAGTAGAGTGACCAGTTGTAAGCATTTAGTACAAAAAAGGTGTGAAAATACTAGGCTGAGACCAGTTAGCAGAAATCAGAGTTATACATGCTGAGACCTGCAGCGTTAGACCAAATCTGAGTAAGTTGTGGAGGGGGATTGCTAACTCTTACTGTTTGATTTTTTTATTTTTATTTTTATAAAACCAACATGATGATGTACAGGAAGATACAACAAGGGATGTTTCATTAGCTGTATTTTTCTCAGCAGCATTTGTCTTGGTGAAGTTGAAACTAGAGTGCAGCTGTTGCTACTGGGGTCACATGAAATAGGAAAAGAAGCTTCTTGCCCACATTGTGGCAATTCTGTGTGAAGAGTGAAAGGACTATTGGGATCTTGCAATAAGACATAACGTCTGTGTGGGCAGGGCTATGCATTGCTGGAAATGGGATTTTTTGGGTGTGGGGTGGGGATGTGCTGGTCCTGGGGTACCTTCTGGACATGTTCATAGAGATAAGGACATCATTGGTATTGATGAACCTTCTGACAAGCACAGTTGCCTCCTTCCCTAAGGGAATCTTAGCTGTGGAGTACCAAAGTACTCCAAGGGTCTGCTCTGGGCAAGAGACACTGCATAAGCTTTTCCTGTTTTATTTGATCTGTGTGTGGGCAACAGGGGTAGACCAGAAATCAGAGGACCTGAAAGGCCTTCTCTTACTAATTGTAGCAGAACTTAGGCAGTGGGAATATATGTAGCCCAGGCAGAGTGAGGCTGTGGAAGCAATGTCCACCCAAGAAGGGTGGTGTTCCTGGTCTTGCTCCATCAGTGTGCTTGGACATCAGGCAGGGATAACTCCTTCTCCAGGGTCCTTGAGCTGCAAAGGTCTCCTTTGGAGAGAATAAAGAAATCCATCCTGGCCACCTTTCCAGGTGCCAGCATGCACAGAGTCCTGCTATATATAAGGACACAGAACTGGGCCACAAACTGTGTCCCCCAGCCCGCCACTGCACAGACACTCCCGCACTTGCCACTGTCCTAGAGCTCAGCATGCACGCCACTGTGCTCAACACATTGGAGAGACTTGGAGGTTTTGAGGGCCATCCTTGCTTGGTTGAAAATTTATGGCTGCTGATGAAAAGCACCCCAAAATTGGAGGGAGTCTGAAGCTTCAATCTGTGGAAATATTTATCTTATTGTTCAGGTTGCCATATCAACTACAGTTCACCCAAAGTTTTTTCCTGTAATTTCACAAGGGAGCTGAAATAATCTCTTAGGAGGTTGCTCTGGAGCTGGTAAGAGGCACAAACCAGACAATACCAGCTCCTGAGACTGGGGTGACCAAACTGGGGACCAGCTAGTAGCCCATGGCTTTCAGGGTGATGGAAGACAATGCTCTCTGCAGACGTGTTGATGCTCTTCTGCAACCAGAAGGTGAATTTAGGCTATCCTTATGGGGCCTTGTGCAGTGCCTGTGCTGAGACGGCTGCATGACAAATGATGGTGAGACCACACAGGTGCTGTGACTGCTGTCCCCCAGCTGCATTGTTTTATCCTTTCAGCCTTGGACAAAACAACACAATTATGGGAACTAAAGCTGCTGTCTTTGATGATGAGAAATTCTTTTGCAGCCTTGATTTTGAATACATTTGAACATGTTGCCTACAAGATGTAGACAGAAATGAGCTGTGCATTTAACTGGAGCGGTTGTGTATTCTGTTGGTGTCACTCAAGTAAAGTGAAGCTCAGTGAGCTATAAATGCATCTATTTAATAGTGAAAATGAAGTACCTCATCCTGATAGGATTTTTCCAATTCTGTGACTCGCTTGCACCCAGGTTAAGCCAAACCCTGGGCAAGTAGAGGCATTCTCTGCCCTTGGAAGGGTTCAGCTCTCTGCCAAGGGATGCCATCCTGCAGCGGAGAGTCCGGTCTGTCTTTCCCTGGAAAATCCTGCAAGGCCAGCTCTGCTGTGTGGCACTCCATGCAATGTCCCACCAGTGCTCATCTCCCACCGTGGTACTGGGGAAACCCAGGCACAGCAAAGCCCTTCTGCAGCTGCAGGGCCTGCTGAGCCTTTAGATACTTGGTCTTGCACTCATAGTTTGCATTTTTAACAAAGTCAACCACCAATCTGTTGGTTCTATAAAAATAATGGCCAAATCATTCCCACTGACTGAATTCCTGTGGGATGGCTTTGGCCACCCACCTGGGATGCACTTGGATTTAGCCTGTACTAGGTACTGCCTAGGTCCTTCTCCAGTGCAGGGAAAAGTGGATTCCTAGTCTTCATCCTAGACTGGTCTGTGTTTCTGGTAAAGGAAGGAATTAAGTCTACACAGGGTTTAAGACCAGCTCAAAGTAACTATGTGGAGATTAATTCTTTGAGGACAATTAATGGCAAAATATACAGGGCAGATGGGCCATAACTGTGTCATTTGCTGAATGTATTCAACCTCCTCGAAGTGGGAAACTGCTATGATTTGACAGTGTAAAGAAATAACACAAAAATGGAAGGACAGTTGTGGTCCAGTTGTCAGAGAGACTCGAAATTAATGTTGAACACTTGAATCGGAGTGAGCTGAAATATCTCAGGCACATAATCTGCTCATTAAAAATGCCACTTTCTCATGATAGAAACTGAAATCTTCAAATTGTTTCAGATAGACAAAATCAAATGATAAAACTGCTTTAGGATTTTTTTAAAAGCTTAAAGTTCTGATTTTTCCAAAATGTAAGGGTTCTTTTTTTTAGCTAAACACAACTAAATCAGTCATAAGTACAAAATATTATTTATTTCTTCTTGTTATGAAACCCAAATACCTTTTTTTTTTCCCCTTGTCAGTGCAAAACGAAAGGTTATTTTTTCAGTTTAGCCACCGAACTGAGGATTCAATTATTTGCATACCTCCGGTTGTAAGACATTCTAATATTTATCTTTCCGCTGCTGCTGGAGACACAAGAATTATCTGCTGCTCTGGTAGGGAAACAGAATAAAAAGAGAAAAAAAATAATTGAACAAGTAGGTCCATTATTTCTGTTTCACAATAATTATGCAGGATGTTAAACAACGTATACTTCCATCTAATGCAAAGCCTGCTACCTGGCAATACACAATTACCATAATACCTCGCTGGTTAGACATACGGTGAGACTATGATTATGCAGAGTGTCGGGAGAACTTTATGTATAAAATTATTCTCGAGAAGAAGGGGAGAAAAAAACCCGAAGTAAAAAGCTAAGCCAGCACATTATCTAATTCTCAATGTAAAATAATGCAGAAGTGCGGAAGATGAACATCTGATTTGTCACATCTGATACGCTAATGTTTTATCCAAAAGGAAGAACACATTGTAACATGCTCATTCATCTGCATAAACACCACCTGGCCCTTTACAGGCACCTACTCAAGTAACAAAAGTTAATGGCAGCCCATTTGTAGCCATTTCACTGGTAGGGATGGAAAGGGTTGGGGTTTTTTTTTCTTTTTCAAGTAACATATTTACACGAGTGTCTGTGGAGCAACAGCTTCCCTCTCAGTGCTTGCTCCTGAAACCTCATCCTCAGTGACTATAAATTTAAGCAGTTTTTGAGAAATGTTAGAAAACAGTGCTTAAAGCCCGTACTGAGCATGCTCACCCCCACGCACACACACACACAGACACATAATGCACATCTACACACATGCTCAGTTTTTAATCCCTGGCCATCCGCTGCTGTGGAGACATGCCAGAGGACTGTAATGCGAGTCTATATTTACCCAAAAGTGCTGCCCTGGTCATTATCTAAATAGCAGCTAGATATGGTTTCTAATGTATGGCTGGGGATGAAACAGATTTGTTGCTTGTTATTTTTTTTAACTGGAGCATCGTGGTGGCATGCTTCAGCAAACATGCCTTTGTGCTACATTACACATATGCGTATATCATCGCTTTACTTTCAGACTAAGATAAAACCTGGGCACCCAATTCTCTACAAGGCTGTGTACCAGCTCTGCACCTTCACAGCACATTTAGGCGGGAAGGTGTGAAAGGCAAAATTAATAGGTGAATCGTGCAGCTATGTAAAGGGCTTTTTTTTCCCCTTGTGAAGTGCCTTGGTCTGGCTGGGTTTCAGTGGCCCAGGGATTAGAAGTTCTTCAGGAGGAGTAGCAGCACCTGGGCTGACACTGCTCTCCAGGGTGGGATCAGGCCAGATGATCTCCATCAGCACTTTCTGGCTCTAATAGTCCTCCAGCTCTTCACAGCTTCCCTATAGGCACATTGACTGAAGGAGCCTCTTCCCCAGCTCCAGGGTGTTGCAGGAGCTCTTGGATGATGGTGGTTGTTTCCAGGTATGTGGAAGGGTGAGCCAGTGTGGAGGCTGGCTGCATCTCCTGACCATGGTGGGCAGGGTGGTCTGAGGAAGACTGGAAGTCCTTACAACTGCCAACTCATTCTTGGCTAAGGACTTCAGGCATCTGGAGCTATGTGACTTGCTTCAGGTGCTAAGTTGGAGGCTTTGGAGAAGACTGAGAAAGGTTTAGGGAGCTGGACCTCTGCACCCCTCACTGAAAGGGTTGCTCCTGTCAGAGTAGAACCCTTAAACCCAGGCCCCCTATGTCAGGGCCCTGGGGACACCAGCAGGCCTTGATGTCCCTGACCAGCCCACATGGGGGTCCTACCCATGCCCTGCCTCTGGTCCAGGAGCACCATTTCAGCTCTCCTCATGGGAAAGGCATAACACAGAGCTCCCCTCTTGAACCCAGGCAAGCTCCAGACTCACAGCCATGCTGCTTGAGAAGGTCTGATGTGAAGCTGCAAGGGTCAAACAGTAAGGCTTGCCCAGGATGCCTTGAGTGAGGCAGGTGGGAGCTGTTAGCAATTAAAGAGAAATAGACTTCATCAGCAGTCAGTCTTAAATGCTGGTGAATAAGGCTGCTTTTTCCCTTGCTACCTTTGGAATCACAGAGTCTGTAATGGGGATAGAAACACACACCATCAAGAAATTTGCTTTTTAGGTGTGATCCTAGTGGACAGCCCCAGGAATCTGTGAAGAAGTGGTTGCTCTTCATGATCAGGATTTTCAAGGTAATGGGTCTCTGGCATCTTCCTTGTATTTGCAGGAGAAGCTAACTGTGGATCCTCTGTCTCAGCCCAGTATTAACAGTAATCTTTTATTTTCTGCTCACACTGCCCCAAACTGTGCTTTTAGTTAAGAGCCTTTTTTTGTTAGTATGTGTATATCTAAAAAGCTGCCATAAAAGTCTCCCATCTAACTATGGGGTCTGCATGTAGCAAGAGGGAGAAGGAGGAAAGAAGCATGGAGGGAAAACAAGCAAGTTCAACCTTGACACCAGGGACCTCAGCACCACTCACCACAAGACTTCCAGGCACAACTGCCTTCCCTTTACTCATATTAGAAAGTGAAGCTCTCTTGCTCTCACGCACCCTCTTAGGCTTTCTTTCCCTTTTCCAGGTGCTCTCAGAGATTCTATTTTGAGTTTGTCACCACTGCTCTAAGTTTCTTTAAGCTGTGAGTTGATAACAATTCCAATGCTGTGGGGCCCCTTTGTCAGAGGAGCTCCTGAGGATACAGTCCCTGTCTGATGAAATTGGAAGTTGCTAAATTAACAAAGGCCTGACTAAAGATAGGACTCTTGGTTCATGGTAGAAATACTTTTTTACTAGCAACAGTTTTTAAAGAACCATATAACAAAATATGTTAATCTGTATGATCCTGTGTTTTCTATCAGGTCTCTGAATTTAAGAATATTGTGATCTCTGTATGTGTTTCATTGGTAATTTGGACCTCAGCCTGCATCCAGGCTACCCTCAACCCTAAAAGAGTAGATGCTGCTTCAGCTAATTTCCTGAAACTGATGATCAGATGGCTGGAGTGCCTCTCCTGTGAAGATGGGCTGAGAGTGTTGGGCTTGTTCAGCCTGGAGAAGAGAAGCCCCTGAGGAGACCTGATTGCAGCCTACCAATACCCAAAGGGGCTGCAGGAAAGTGGGAGAGGGGCTGTTTACAAGGGCAGGGAGTGTCAGGACATGGGAGAACAGCCTCAAGCTAAAGTAGGGCAGATTCAGGTTAGATATGAAGAAGAAACTTGGAAGAGGGTGGTGAGGCACAGGTTGCCCAGAGAAGCTGTGGCTGCCCCATCCCTGGCAGTGTCCAAGGCCAGGTTGGATGGGGCTTTGGACAGCCTGGGCTAGTGGAGGGTGTCCCTGCCCATGGCAGGCTTGGGAATAGATGGGCTTTGAGGTCCCTTCCAACCCAAACCGTTCTGTGATTCTAATCTATGAAATCAGCTTTGCTTCTACACTCCCTCTGAGTGTGCATGGGCTCTTGGTCTCATGCAGCAGCTCTGTGCATAGCAAAGGGGTCACTGCTATTGTCATTCTCTGTGTAGCTTGATATAAAGAAAGGCTATTGCTCAAAGTGCCATCATACATGTGCAGAGGGGCATAAGCCAGGTCCAAAGTGCATCATAGCTACATGTATATTTGAAATAAAAATCTTCCTGTTAGGCCGGTCTGCTGAAGAAAGGAGAATGTCAAGAGAATACTTATCTTTTTTGCCTGCGAGGGAAAACAGATCTGAGATCAATGGGAGCCCTCAAAGGGAAGTTGAGAGGGTCCCTTTAAGAGTAATCAATGTTCTGTTTTTTTCCAAAGGGAAAATAGTTTTCTGTTTGCCTTTTTCCACACACCCCCGCTCCCAAAGAAATGCTGTTAGCTCTTTCTTTGTTTCATTCTTAATGTTATAGTCTATCAGTAATTATTATTCCTATTGTAACAAAGTGCAGTACGTTACAGAGGAGCCACATGGCTCCTGCCCCAGAAGGTCACCTTGCCTGTCTTGGGAGGGAGGAGGCAGGCAGGCAGGCCTCTGTACTGGTGAGGCTGAAGGCAGGGATGCCAGGGGCTCTTCCAGGTGAAGCAGGACAGGAAGAGTGACTCTGTAATGAGGATTGTTCCTTCCTCTTGGTGGAGGGAAACTCTGGTAGCACCTTTGGGCAATGGCAGGCAGAGGCAGTCTGCCCCGAAGATCTACCAAGCAGAGAGCTGACCGAGCCTGAGAGAAAGAAGGTGGCCTCATACTGCAGTAAGAGAGGGGCCTCATCCAGCATCCCCTCTGCTGGTTTTGCCTCCCTCAAGATTTTACAATGTATCTTCAAGTGCTGGGTCCTTGGGGTTTTCAAAGCACATCAGGGTTTCTGTGTCCTCACACACCTTCATACATTTTGAAATCTCCCTGATGCTAAAACTGTGTGAGAATTGAACCCACATCTCCCGAGAGCCTCAGCTAAAACCTGTGGTGTGTGGCACTGGTGACATGCTTTCCTTCTCTCTGCAGATCCCAGGCTGGGCCACCTTCTTTCTCTCCTGTCCATATTATCCATGTACAGCTTAAGACATCAGGCTGGAACCTAAAGCTGATCCCCAGCTTTCTAGCTGTAGGCTCAGGCGTGTGACCGCTGCCTGCGGCCATGGTGAGAGCGAAGCACTGGCAAAGCCTGGCCTGTAACCAGAGCTGTGTCGAGAGTGTGGTGGCCTGAGCGGGAGCCGGGTGCCCGGCACAGCCGTGGAGGTGGCTGGATGAACTTTGAGCCTCGCCCGCAAATGAGCGGGTTTGTCTGTTCGCGTTCATGCATGCAGACACGGGGGTTGCACGCGCTTGCACACGGGGCTTTACAGGCTAAGAACACTCCTCCTTGCTAATGAGTAGACTATGTCCAAAAAGTATCTAATTCCATTGCGCAGAAGCCCCTGAAGTTAGCAGGAACAGTGATTCTTTTTCAAACCTGGTAGTGGTTTTACTGTTACCTGGGGCAGAGGTGAGCCTGGTGGTTGCAATTGTTTCTGTCCATTTCACAGCTGTAAAACTGAAATAATCCAGTCCACGGCATTAGATCAGAGTTAAGCTCACTGATTCCCTCGATAGAATTTATTTGGAAAGGAATAAAAAATGTCATACATGGGGGCAAAAGCCTTGGCTGAGCACTTTCCCTGTCCTGCTCCTGAGAGATGAAACGGAAGGAATTCACAAGCGGCTCTACAGCCTGTGAGTGAAAATAGGCTATTATGCACAGCCAGTCATACATGTCTCTCTTCTGGCTTTAAGTGGGTTAAATAAGGTGTTATTTACAAGGAAATAATGTTTTTGAAATTATTGGAACTTAGAGAAAGCTCTTTCTTTGCAACCCTGCGTACAAGCTTTCCATCAAGAAATGCTGATGGCTTGTTATGTTTCAGCTGGTATAACTGCTGTCCTTTTGGAACAAAGGAGCAATTAGAAATCATTTGTTATAAAAGCCTCTTTCCTTCTGTTATAAGAGCCTTTGTCTTTTGCTGACCCTTTTGAAAGTTGCAGTTTTGCAAAAAAACCTTGAGAGAAGGAGCTTGCTTGTCTTTAATCTAAGAGCAAAGTAAGAGCCTAAGTAACTGTCTATGGTCCCACTTTAATCAAGTTAATGCAGCCTGCTAGACTACAGGCTTTGCTTAGTACAAAGAGACACTCAGATGTAAGCTCATGAGTGGATACTTTCACAGGGCATTCGACTAAAAACCAGCTCTATGAGATAAGAGATCAGGCCCAAGAGGAGTCAATGACATGGCATACAGGAGATTGATAGGGGTTGGGAAGGATGCTGGGGTGTTGTGACAGAGAGGTGTAGTGGCAAAAGCCAGCTGGGCCTTCTCTCTGGTATAATTTCCTTTATAAGGTGCTTGTGAAAAAGAAGTGCACAGTGATGGACCTTTGTTTAGTTCAAAGGTTTTTACCTCTTTATTCTAAAGCCCCATTGTGAATTCACAGGGCTTAAAATATGTATCACTGTCCCTTTCATTTTATCCTTCTGAAAGAAATCAAAGGCAAATAAAAAAAAAAATTTTTTTTTTCCAATGAGCCTAGTCTGTTTGAAATTGTGTGCTGTTTGTACATATGGTCTCTCCATATTGTGTTTTCAGGAGCTTTTTGAATTTTGTATACAAGTTGGGTAGACATTATACTTAAAAAAATAAAAACCAATGAAAACAATCCCAAAAAACCAACGGGCAGGGTGGAGGGGGAAAAATAAAGGACTTGCAGGTAACTTATAGGTAAGTAGAGTGCTCTTTCTACTCTGCTCCCCAAAGAGAAACTTTTAAAAAAGAAAGATCACTAAAACTTTCCACTTCCCCCCCAACTCTGTTCTGTAAAAACTGTGGATGTTTATTTGACATTTCTGTAATTACTGCAACCCTTTACCTTATTTTTATCAGCTCTTATTGCATAAAACAACACCGTTTAAACTTAAACATATCTTTCTGCTTTCCAGGATCCTAGCCTAGGCAGAAGAAACAACTAAGACTGAATACATAATAAAATCCATAGGGTTTGTTTCTGCTTCTTTCCACAAATAATAGATACGCTAGCACAGCTGCAGTACTCCACATCATATGCAAAAGAATTTTGCCATGAATGTTACTAATTGTTTGAGGATACCTGGTTTACTGCTGTGGGCATATTTTTCATTTAGAAGGAGAGAATTGCTTGCTTTTTCTATTTGCAGGGCACTCGGTGCTCTCTGCTGACATATGATATGTAGTTTAAATTCTATCTTTTATCTGCTCAATACATTTAAAGCATAATCTCAGTGATTGACAGTTTTCATGAAAAAAATGAAATGATCTGGTTTTTACTGTGAAGACAGAATAATCTGTTAACAGAGCAAAAATATTGGTGACACTACAGTGTTTCCAAAGGAAATATCTTGTGCATCATCCTGGGATGTGAATCAAAACAATCATGACAGGTGAATGAAAAGAAGAAAATTAAGATATAGCTACAAAAAAAAGCTGCATTAATAATTCAGGTAAATAAACTTCAGTATACAGAAAGGAAGCACACTGTCAAGGTGATGGAGAATGTATCCTGAAGTACAGCACATCTAGGCAGCAGAAAAATATATAGTAGTTTGATGATTTACACTTCCACAAGGGCTTTTTATATCCCTAATTTTACTTCCCTTGTTATTTTTTCCCAGGTAATATTATTTAGTGTGGTCCATAAGCTAAACCCAGTTAACTGAGTTTGATTTTTAGTATGGTGAACTTCATTACAAATTTAAGGTACGAAGGATGGCCACACTGCCAGTGGAATGGATGCCTCCTCCTCTCCAATATACTGCAATTTGTTGATACTCAGGTTTAATTGGCATGCAGCACTGCCTTCTCCAGGCAGCTAGCTGTGCTCTTCTGGCTCTGGGAGGGACTTGGGTCCTCTACTGGGATCTTTCAGCAGCATTTTAATATTCATGGCAATTTATTTTTAATTAGCCATGCAGTTGGGCCGAAACTCTGCTCAGATGTGGGCAGGCTCACCAGCAGTGCTGGTGCCAGTGTGCTGCAGTGCACTGTCCTGGTTTGCTGTTGCCACTGTCCGGCACTGCCCAGCCTCAGGGGACACTTCTTTGCCAGCAGCAGAGGCCCCCATCACCCAACAGGCTTTCCAGTCCTGTCAATACAATGGTGGGGATGGAGCAGGGATGCCATGCCTCAAGGAGGGGCGTTTGGATGCCCTGGCAGGCAGCCACAGCTGCCCCGTGGAGAGCTGAGACCACCTACATCCATCTTTCTCCCAGGGACTGGGCTTTAGACCACGGGAGGTGTGTTTGGTGAGGTTCAGAATGTGGAGGTCCTCCTCCTGTGTACCACAGGCAACTTCTGAGCATGTGTGAGAGAGAATATGGAACAGGAGACATCAGTGTATTATCTGAACTCCTATTTGGCTTTCCATCACAGCTTGTATCAGCTCTGGAAGCTCCATTGCTGTTCCCTCTTGGAGCATGTGCTCTTGGAAACCAGATCTGGTGTGATTGAATACTTCAATAACAGCTCTGTCATTAGTTGTAGTTAGTGTTTTCTCTTTATATACTCATTTAAGACAGCAAGTAGTAACGGCCCAGATTTCTCTAGGATTTTAAATGACTTCATATAGTCTTATGAAATGTATTAAATATTACTACAGTAAGAAAAAAAAACAACCCTCCAAACTCAAAACAAACTGCAGGAGAAAGCCAATTTGTACACATGACTTCAGTGCAAACTCGACTGTTTCAGTGTTTATAAATATTCCTCTGTGGAGAGAAGCGTGTGTATTATAATAATTATGCATTAGTGCCTCATTAGTAGGGGGTAACATCCACGCTGTTTCTTTTTCCTCTAGTGTATTTTTGATAAGTTAACATTTTAAAAATTCTTATTTAGCGTAACCAGGAGGATGTGCATACCCATGCCTGCGTGTCTGCCCGCTCCCTGCTTGTGATCTGTCATGGAGGGAGCTGCCAGGCCTGTGTCATGAGGAACCCACAGGCCCACTCCAAGTATGAAATGCTGCTGTGACTCACTTTGGTTATCTGGATGGGGGGCAGGGGGAGGGGGGCACGTTGCCTTCTAGCCCATTGCGTTAGCACCCATGGGGCAGCAGCAGCAGCAGCCTCTGGCTGTGCCATGGCTCATGGTCCTTCACGCTTTGGCCAGCAGAAAGTGGGGCATGGCGGGTGGCGGTGGAGCCTGGCTGCAGCCTTTGTGTGTACCCTCGTGATAGACTTGGTCTCTGGTGTGACTAATCAACCCATTGCACTATCCCAGCACTGTTGATTGGTTTGATGGATGAAATTATTATAGTTTTCTGGATGCTGATTTTTTAAAATAGTGCTTGAGGTTTCAAGTGTTTGTGAAGGGAAGGTGGTGGTGCTGTGTATCCTTTTAATCCATCGCAGCCCCAAGACTTTCACTAACAGCTGGAAAAGGATACCTTGACACACCACTTCATCCTTTTTCACTTTCTTAAACAATAAAAGCTGATTAAGTGTCTTTGCAACTTTGTTTGTGGCAGAGGCTTGTGTTTGCATATGGACCATATTAATTCTGGATAGAGCGAGCTAAGGTAATGAAGGAATGAAACACTTTTGAGACTTTCCTTACTGTCACTCCTGCTACCAGAATTATAATTACATTATAGAAAGGAAATTAGTACTAACCTGAGAGGAGCAGTTGCACTGTAAATTCTACCCCATCATTAATTTCCTTTTCGCACCCTGAGTCAAGGTTGCAGTTTATGGAAACGCAGAGCAAGAAGAGGCTTAACTAACCCTTTCTGTTTACAGAAAGCAAATTGACTTTGGAGCAAATCACCTTCTCATTGTTTAGAAAGACAAAATAGAACATCAAGGGAAAATATACTAATTGATGGTTTTCTAAATAAAGCATGAGCACAGAGTTATACTAAATTGGTTGTCTTGTGCCTCAAATTAATCTCTTCATTATATGGCACTAGGCTGAGTATTTTGTGTTTCAATCCATCTTTTAGAACAGCATTTGATTAATCAACTTAATGATGACAGTTTTTAGCTTGTGACAAATGATACATTTATGCAGGCAATGTTTCAGATGATCCATGCTATTGTAAGCAAAAAGAAAAGAAACATCAATTTAGAAGATTAGATTATTATGCCATGCTTTATACTCTCTAGTTTCTCTAACAAAAGTGAGGTTTAGATTATAAGTAGACTGGCAACTGGAACTAATAATATTAAATAAAACTTATATATTCAGTATCCACCTTCCCTTGAAAAATATTTTGCTTAAGAAATAATGTTAACTGTATATTCAGTCAAATGGGAACTTAATCAAAATAAATTCATTGCAGCTGACAATGTGATCACAAGTGACTTTGTTTTAGAAAGTTAAAACTGTTAGAAATACATCCATGTGTTACACTAGACATAAACCAGCTCTGCTTCACATGTAAACTGAACCTGATCCTGTTCTATAAGGTGAAACATCAGGCAGAGAAACCTGAGCAGTTACAAAGGAGGGGCAAAGACTCCTAAACCATCACTGGCCCTCTCACCTGAGCATAAGGTGGAGGAACCCAGCTGTTTCAGGGGAGGAGCTTTTGTGGGACTGAACTTTTTTCTGCTTGATCCGTAGTGCAGAATAGTACCTGTTTGTATGTAAGGCCCCACTGCCAGCAGGAACAGAAGCAAGTCTTTTGTTGTTTCAGAAAGTTTTTTTTCCTCTCCCTGGTGCGATTTATGTTGTCTGCCATCTGAATATGCTAGGTAAGTGATGTTTAATATTTCACTGTCTTTCCCCCTATATTTTACTAGCTAGATGCAAAATGGTAATCTCTGAACCTTCCAAAAAGTGAGATACAGGCAAAAGTTTCACATTTAATTTTAGTCTTTCACCAAATAATTTTTTCCTAATAGGAAAATTGATACATAGTTGTGATAACTAAAATACTGGTTTTAAAGTCATTAATACTCAGGCATCATCTTATTTTTTAGTTAACCAGCCATTGGTGTTTGAACTCTGTGAGTTTTTTGACTGGCAAAAGGACTCCTCTTAAAAATGCCTAAATATTTAATAGAGATCAGCAGATTGGTAAGAACAGGATGTCCACGAGCAGGTCAGAAGTCATGTTAGTAAGAGAACTAAGTAACTTAGTAAGAATAACTGCTCTAAGGGCCTTGCTGTAGGTCAGCGGGCCAGGGCTGTAGGTCACCAGCAGGCTGCAGAGCTGGTTTGGGCAAAGAAAATGAAAGCACTTATATTTTCTTGTAGCCCTGACTGGCCTTGAAAGCAGCACATCCGCGATGTCAGTTTTCCCTGTCACTCAGGAGACAAACGCTACCTGGGTTTCTATCCCTTCCTAAGGTTTTCTATTTGCCTCAGTGATTTGGGAGGAGGATAAATGATGTGGGTTCCTCTTGTACACCGCACTGTTG
>CM036912.1:17990019-18055019 GCA_020800305.1 Porphyrio hochstetteri | reverse complement strand
GATGCAAGAACCTGAACTTGAATATTCTGATATTGGGGGAAGGCAGAGGGGCAAATATTTCAGTCAAGCAATACTGTTGAGAAATGGGAGAATATCCCAGTCTATACTGGAAATAAAATGTGCTACTGAAAATGGGATCAAATTGCAAGAATGTGCAGGTACTGTATTGCTGGCCATATTTTAGAGAGGGAGAGAAGGAGGAAGGGAGAGAGCATCCTTCTTGGAGGATATCATGTAAATAAATCCTGCTGTGAGCAGTACAATCCTTTGTGTCAAGTTGATCGCAAATCCTGGTATTCATCTTCAGGGGAGGAGATGATGTATATGACTGAACACCTGCAACCACAGAGCTTTTATTGTGGAAATTCTGCTTGCTGACCCTCTTCCACTTAGGAGCTGAATTTAACGTGTGTTGTATTCCAAAAAGCAGTAGATCAAAGCAGCACTTATTTACTCCTCAGGCCCGTTTCCTGTATTTCAGTCCTATTTGCTTACTTTAATAGCAGAGTTAAGGTTTTAATATTATTTATCTGGTATCTGTGTAGCGCACAGAACCAATACAACTATATGGGAGTAATCAGGGTTTTATTCTGACTAGGGTATTGTTAGTACAAGTAGGAAATAAGTTTAAATTGCCAATCCAGTGAGAGTCCTTGGTTGCACCTCCTGTATTTCCACAGCTGGCTTGAAAAGTGTGCAGGTAGAGGGGAGGCCAACAACTGGACCATGAACTTTTATTACAGCTGCTCAAGCACAAGGCAAGAGGAGCTCAGCCTGATTTGCAAGTTCTAAGCTGAGCTTGCAGTGGCTACAGGAGGATGTTTTTTAAAAGCTTATAAACAGATTTTATTTGCAAAACACTGAGACTCAATAAACATGGGGCCACACTGTACTGGTTTATGATGCCACTTTTTAAAGCAGAAACTATCTGTAATCTCCAATTTATGTTTTAAAATGGCAGTAAATTGCTGTTTTAAAACCCTGGACCCCAACGTCTCTGCTGCTGAAACCTGGTGCCATGCAGGGTGGATGTATTGTTGGGGAGCTCTGAGGGTCCTGCAGCTGCTGGGGTGCCTATGCTGTGTTGTGCTTGCAGGCTGCTCTCCCCACCAGTACCTCCCAGAGCACATTACCTAGCTACAAATACCTACAAGTTCAAAGGTATTTAGAGAACTTGGAGTGTCCTGTGTGACCAAGGCAGGAATAATACCATCTGCAGAAATATCACAACCATAGCAAAGATGGTGTTATCTCCAAAAAGATTACCTCCCTCTTGAACCAAGGCTGGAGGAAGTACAGCAGAGTTAACCTGACCATTAATGTGGTGAGGTCTTCTCACCTGGAGGAAAGTTTGATACCTTCTTTTTCCTTCTGCTGAGGGAAGAGGAATTTGATCCTCCACAAAAGCTGAGGAACACCCTGGGGGCTGTGTGTGTATGTGTTGTGGGGGGGGAAGATGACATTTTAACAGGAATCTCAACTAGAACTGAAATGCACATGCCTTTTGCAGACCATATCTAAACTTATGTTATAGAAGGAGATGTTTCTTTGCATCTTTCCTTGAATTTCCGCCTCTGTGGAATAAAATGCACTCACGTCCTTAGTAACCATTTACCTCCAGCGTATTGTCAAATTCCAGTCTTTCCTGATGGTTTGCAATGCTCAAGCATACCATTATTTTATAGTCATTAAATAATGATGATATTCTGTGCTAGCTATTCTTAGTAAAAGTCAGAGAAATTTTCTGGTAGGGCAACATTTAAGGTGCAGTGCAGTATCAGTAGTGGCTCCAGAGGTAGGTGATTTTCTTTGTAATGTTTCAGCATCTTTCCTTTCCGGGTTTAAATAAAAAATAAAAAAAGGCAAGAGGAGACCACAAAGCTCAACAGATCTTCTGGTACTGCAGTTCTTCCCTGTATGTGGGCATATTATTTTGTTATAGTAATGCAAAAGGCATTTGGTGTTTTATAATAATGATTTCAATTCTGAAATTCCAGTGAGCAGCTTAATGCTGTGAGTGCAATAGGAAAAAAAGCCTTTCTGTTGTCAGGAGGAAATTAGCGTTGCTCTTGTTTAGTCCCTGTTTCTGTGATGCTCACAGACAAGGATACAGCCCACAGGACTGCACGCACACTCTGTGGTGATGGGAGCATGCAAGGCTGGGGAGGAAGAGCTGCACGCAGCGTACTGCTTAGGAAGGAAGGAGTGATGAGCCATATACAACTTTTAGCAAAACAAGAATCAAGAAGCCAGAAAGAATAATTCAGTAAAGATTACTTCAGAAAGTAGTGGCATATGATCTAAGGTCACAACACATTTACCTTTATCACTTCAGTTTTCTTCTAAAACCATCTTGTACTCGTCTTTTCTTCACATCTATGTAATGATGTACAGCTACAGGGCTAACTCATTCACATGTTGCTATCTTATTGTCTTTGGCAAATATGTCTAAAGGGGCTGCAGGGCTGAAAAGGACTCCTCAGCGAAAGTCGTTGTGACAAAGTAACATAAATGAGGAGAATCTTGCACACGTGAATGTGCTTGGAAGATGCATTGCTTTGGCAAGCTGTAATGCGGCTTCAGCTGCCTGAGCTGACTTGGGAAGATTTCCGTGTCCTTTTGCTTCCTGTATTTTCCCTTTTCTTTGAGTTGCCCAAGTTTATTCTCACTTTTGATTTCAGCATATTTCAGAAGCACCCTGGAGATGCTCTAGCTAATTCTTGAGCTTCCAGTCAGTGAGAGAGAAATTGTGCTTGTAGTGTAAATGGAGTCTGCTCTCTGCAAAGTGCTCTCCCACTTGCATTGCTGCGCTTCAGATCTAAGACACAGCGGTGGGTGCTCTATTGTAGTCTTCTAAACTTCCTGTCATAGTCTATATTTTGTCTAATAGGTTTTTGAGGGAGTGTATTGATTTCACTACAGAATGACGGTGACCTTTACATGCTGCTGTATGTTATGTCACACTGCAGTAGCCCCACTGAGTCCCCATAGTCCTGACCCCACATCCAGCTTGTGAATCGAGAGCTGCACACTTAAAAACTCTGCATGTTTACTCCTAGTGCCTTGGAGGGCTGGAGGGGAGGCCTCAGATATCTATGTGTTCAGCCGCCTGCTACCGTTCGCACTGCTCAAAGGTCCAGTATTGAAAGCAGAGATCCACCTCTGACTCTTTCCTGGATAACATGCAAGTGGAAAGTCTCATGGCAAGGAGACATGAGCAGGCGCTGGAGGTGTGCTGGATTCAGTGTGCAGTCACAGGGACAAGGTGTCTGCCCACAGACAGGTTGTGTGGGGTTCCTACCTGGCCCTTGCGTGATTGCAGCACTGCTCAGGGTGAGTAGAAGTCAGCACCTGCATGCTGGTGCCGGTTTTCTCATCCTTGGTTCTGTCTGTTCCAACTCCAGGGCTGCTGTTATCTAAACATGAACAAAGATGATGTCACTAACGATGGAGAAACTTTGCTCTGGAGCTGTAACTGTCCATAAATGAAGGCATCATCTGTGTGGATATGGAAGGAATGGAGTGGCCAGCATGTACCCCTTGAGACAGACCATCATCAGGAGCACATGCTCTTTCAGAGTGCTCACTGAAGAGTGCCAAAGGTCAGGCTTTTCATCTTACCACGTTCATGATTTGTAGTGCTGGGGGCAGAGGGCCCCTGTTTTAGAGACAGGAGATAAATCCATCAGAACCATTTTGGTTTGTGGGTTCTACTGGACACCAGTGTGTGCTAAGAACACTGGCAACAGCGATTCATTCCTGTCTGAAACCAGCATCCTTGACAGGTCGGTAAAACCCCCAAAATAGTGACTTTTACATGCTGTTCTTACTGCATGTAACTGAGTAACACAACAAACACCCTGAAGGCTACTGTACATGGATTTATTGGTCTTAGTATAACTACCAGTGTGAAGATGGATTGTCAGCATAACATATACATGAAGGAAGCTTAGTAATAATTAAGGACTTTCGATTTGAAATGGCACCCTGCAGACTTTCAAGAGAAACTGGAAATAGTTTCCTTCCCCTCCCTCTCCACCAGCTAAGAAATAAATATCTATACACATATAGATACACATACTAAACTAAATGGAAACAGAGACCATATTGAACAAACAAATGAATTGTGTGAGAGAATCCATATTCATGGCATTAGCTCTGCAATACCAGCTCATTAGCAGGTACTTCAAACATATTGCTTCCTCCCAGAAATTAAACAAGGAGAGAAAATCCATCCTCACTTACTGTGAGTTACTGAAGGTTAAAAGTTTGGTACTGTCTTGGAGCCTACTAGATCAGAAATGTTGACCTGTGGATGGTAGGTACTGAGTACATTAGGGTTTGTTATAGAAAAGACGTGGACATTTAACCAGTTAACAGGTATATTAAATATTTAATCATCAATAATCAAATTATTAATACAAAACCAGGTGTAAGTGTTTTTCAAGTTACAAAGTTCACCATTTTTCTCTCTATTGTGGATCTGCCTAGAAATACCTTTTTCCCAGTTTTTATGAGTTTGAATTAGTCACTGTTTGTTTCCTTGCATGACTATAACCAACTCCACCTATTGGGATTAGCATAGACTAAGCTAGCAAGTATATTTATTTATGTTGGTTCTTCTATGGTACAAAATACCTGTTTTGAGAATTAGTGGGATCATATTTAAAATGTTGCAATCCTCAGCTCTTACTCTAGCAATTTTGAGAGTACTTTAGCACAAGTGAAATGCAGTGTGGGACAGCGTTTCCACTTTTGCTCTGATCTTAGTGAAAATGACCTGGGAATATCAAGGGCTGAATAGCTGCTGACAAAACAACTGGATCTTCTGTTGAACAGGAGCTGGCAAAGTCTGGCATTTCTCAAGGCCAATTTTGTTACCTGACATTCTGCCAAAAAGGAGCTGCAAGTGATGAGGTTAAGGGCTCATTCAATGGCTGTGAAATCAGCATCAAACAAACAGCCACAGGGAGTGCCAGGCCATGTTCAATCCTTTGCCTGGAGTCTCCTAATATTAGGATTACTCTTGACAGACAGAGCAAAGGCTTCTGCTGGCCTAGGCAAGAAGGATGAGCAACACAAAACAACTCACTACAAAGCATGGTCATAGTGACGCAGTGGCTGAAGCTGCTGGTGAGCCTTATCTACCTTTAAAGCACTTATGTCTTAATTTCCTTTTGTCTGAATCCTTTTTTCTCATGAAGAAAACCCAGTTAAGACATGAGCAAAAGCCTTTTCTGAACCCTGGACAAACATCAAGGTCAGCTAATTTAATGTGGTATATAATTATTAAAAATCTGACAAACACATAAACAGAACAAAACTTTCCAAATGCCTACTGGCTTTATGAGTTATGGGCTACAGTACAGCGATTGTTCTGCCTAATTGCAGTGACTTTAGCCAAAACAGTGATTACAGCAATTTAGAAAGGTTTATTCTGCAGGTGACCACTTTCCCTGATGGCCGGGTTAATTTGATCACAGTTGTTAATTTGAATCACATTCCATAAGAGGGTGATGACAAAGCCTCCATGAGGAGGATTGTAAATATGCAACTAATACTCTGTTCACAATTTATTCAACCAAACCACCTTCAGGTGGAGAGCTGTGTCTTCAACTGCACATTAATGATTGCTCCAAGTGCTTGTTCTCTTTCCAGAAAGATGAGTCTTGCACACCTTCAGTTGTCCATATCCCACCAGGACCAACTGACATTGTCAAGGATGCTGAGTTACAGGCAGACTTGATCCCAAGGCAAATGCCATCCTGTGAAGCAGCAGAATATATTAGTTATCCAAATGGCTGGGCCATTATTTATAAGAAGTCAAAGGCTGGATTGTCTGTCATTTGACTGCACAGACATAGCACCCTTCACTCAGCAGTGTAGAAAAAGTTGGTTTTAAGTCCTTATTGGCACTGCACAGGTGGGATACAATTGCCACGTGCAGATATGCCTGGACTAGTCTCATCTGTGGTGTAGTTGCAATGAGAATCTCAGAGCTTGATAGTTGCTCTGTCATAGAGGCTTATGTGGTCATGACTTGCTCAGTGTGGGTCACTGGGCGGAAGGTGTCTCAGGAGAACCTGCAGATGGACATTGCAACACAAAACATCACAGAAAATGGCATGTGGGTTTTATCTACTTGGTATAGGGGAGTGGTGACCAGCAGTGCTAGGTTTTCTGTATATGTGTGTGACTATGCAAACTGTGCTGATCACTGACAGTGACGGGGTGTGTTGTATTCTTATCTGTCCAGTTCCCTCCATGGTGATCACTTTATTTGGAGCACGTAGGCAAAGCATGTGCTGACTGTCATAAAACCAACACCTAAAAAATTCAGCTCAAGGTACAGGTACAAGCATACATACAAACAAATATACAGAAGAATTCCCTATTGGCTAGAGTAAGCAGGACAATAAAAGTCCATTTAACCTCTAGAAGCCCAAATTGAAAAGACTTCAAAATTGAGTAGACAGTCATGAGGTGATGTGGTTTCCTTGGTCTGCCAAAGCAAAATGAGCTTGTGCCTTTGAGAAGCAGAGAGCAAGGAAAGAATGAGGAGGTAGCTTGATCTTTTTCCATTAGCCAAATTTCACTCTGGTTTATGCATTCAGAATTCTGCTTGAACTCTGTGCACACAAAAGAACCTGCTAAGGACAGTGGGGAATAACATATGGGTTGAGACAAGTAATAAATAAGGTGCATCCATTCCACCTACCCACATACCCAAAGCATGTATCACTGCAGTAGCTTAACACCATGTCTTATCCCTGGCATGTTCATGTTTATGTATTTCTGTTCTGTAAAAAAATGAGCCAAATTACAGTGTTTCTTTACATTCCACATATGTTGCATGTTATTTATTCATCCTTTTTTGCTCTCGCTTCTAAGACATATTTCAAATCACCTTGACATCTCATCTATACATAAAGCTAGAAAATTTTGCATTTCCACCAGCTTTACAACCCAGTGAAAACCATTTTTTTTTTCTTTTGGGCACGGCATTGTTGCAAATTTCTGTCACAAAATAAAGTATTTTTGCCTGTGCAAGCTGAGTTTTTGCTTCATGAAACCAGGAGCTGCTTGTATCCCTGTGGAGGCAATTGCACAGGGTCAAAAGTTAAATTTAGATTTTTCTGTGACTGATCCTGTTCTAGCATTAATTTGCAGAATGATATTACCCAGCCTAGCAAGGTGCAGGAGAACTGACTGAGAGACAGGGAGAAGTTTTGAAGTTTTGCTAAGTGGGCTGAATAAAGGCTTTGGCTCAGGGTGGAGGAGGGAGCAGACGGAGCACTGCCTGCATGCTCCTCCTCTGAGGTTCAGATGCTGCGTCCTCCAGCATCAGTGCAGAACTGGGCTGGATCTGTGTTTTGCCACATATGTTCTTTATGATGCAGGAGAGGGAAGATACTTTTTGAGCCCCTGAAAGAGGCACAGTTAAATCTGTGTCTCAGCAACGCTTCTGGTTTTATTTTACCCTAACACATGCTCAGAGATTTTAGCACTTTGTTTCTGAGACCGTACAAAGTATGTATGAGGACTGCCTTTCTCCCCACATCCAATTTTCACCATCAGCCCAAAGAACGTGATTGAAAAACTGCTTTTCTTTAAATGGCTTATTTTGGTGGTGACCAACTCTTTGTGGCTTGATTTAGCATTTCATCCTGCCTTGCCCTGCCTGGCATGCAGAGCAAAATGCATATCTCCAGCATCAGTTTTATAAAAATGTGATGGTTTGGGGGATCTAGGTCAAATTAAGCAGCCAACAGACTTCTTGAGTACCTGGTGCCCAGAGCAGGGTCTTGGTGCACTCTGTCACCGTTGTTCCACCTGCTTGCCCCATATGCTGTGGCCACAAGATTGATTAAAGGCCACTGAAGTCTGTGGGCAGTTTCAGGATGCTTTTGGATGAGCTATCAGGCCCTTGGAGAGCAGAACTGTGGCTTTGTCCAGCTGGCTCCAGGTCAGGTTTTGAGTTGTCTGATGGAGAGGGAAACATCACTGCCCGAAGATGTGAGGAGAGGGGGAGGATGTGAAAGCAATGCTAATTCCTACTCCTGCCTCTTGTCAGGCAGGTGAGAAACGAAATCAAAAGGAGCTGCACAAGGGGTTGGAGAGCTTGTAGCAAAAAAAAGAAGTGAGCAAATGACAAAATCAAGCCCTGGGTGTGATGGAGTTTTGGGGAGTGGAAATTTCCTGAGGCAGCTCATCATTTGAATGGCAAATTGCTGGACCTGATTTTTTTAGAGAGGAGGAAGGAGGTGGGCTGCTCAGCACTGCAGGAAAGCTGGTCTGATGTCTCACAGTAAGAGGCAGGAAAGAGAAGTCTGTGGGGGCTTCTTTTTCAGCTGGTCGCTGGTGAGCAGACAGGTAATTTCTAATTAGTATCTGTCAAATTAAACCAAGTTAACCTTAAGGTGGGAGGTATAATCAGAAACTGGGCTGTCATTCAGGCCTTTAATTTTCTGGGCAAACTATAAGGCTCTCCTGGGTTCTGGTATTCTTTCCAGACTTCTGTGCTTTAAAAGAAAATGGGACTTTGCATGCAAGCACTTAGAAATGCCCTGGCTCTGTGGCCTGCCTCCGTCAGAGGGTAACCCAGCTCAGGGTGAGCTTCCTGGCCCAGTGCTTGGCACGGGCAAGTCCTGCTCTGTAAGTCCCGGTGGTGTGCTCCCTGTTTTTGTGTACCAAGAGGTGAGAGGAAAATGCAATCCATTATTCTATAGGTGTAGGAAGGGCAATTTTTAAAAATTGTGACTCTTCTGAGGTGTTCAGTAGAAGTGGCAGGAGTTGGTAGATGAGATCACTGCATTTCAGAAGTGAGACTGAAGAATGTTATGTATTGTCAGTGTACCATATTTCGTATTTTTTAAGTGTTTAATGTTGTGTAAAATTTCACTGATAGAAACTCTTAATAAGGTATTAAAAAAAAAAGCCTGAAGTAAGATTAGCAATTTGCACCTTTTTAAAAATGAACAGTACTCTTGTTGTTTTGATATACAGCTCCATTATCAATTTGCATCTTTAAAGAGGTGTAACCTTTCTCAGATAACTTCTTCTGCTCTGTCTTAGCTAAAAAGACTGCTTTATGTTTCCTCTATTGCCCTTTCTTATGCACGGTTAAAGTAAGATTTTTAAAATCTAAACCTAGATTTTTAAAGAGCTGGAGTGTGATTCAGTTTATTGTAGCCTAGGCTATCAGAGTTGACTGGTAATCTTGCTGAAGAGTAGCCCTGCAGGTTATTAAAGAAAAAAAAATTAGTTTCTGAGAATATATCAACAAAAATTTCTTCATGCTTGAACAGTCGCATACCCATAACCTCCTTATTTATCAAGCTGGCTCCAGGGAATAGTACAGCCTTCAGCCTGCTATTGTACAATGAACTGTGCCTGTTGGCAGAGCAATCCTGACTGATAATTCCCATCTTCCAGTCTGCCTTACCCTATCTGTTCAAATTGATTTACCCCAGCTATAGCACCCAAGGAGGCACCTTCTACTATGAGGTCCAGTTGTCAAGAGGTCAGTCTGTTTAGCATCCTGGCATATCTAGGAGGCCTTAGACTTATGTACCCTATGTAAGTTTGCTGTAATGTAAATATCATAAACGGAGCTGTGCTGTTAAACATATGCAAATAATTCCTTTAGCTGGAAAAATGCTTGAAAACTTTTATGGCAGTAGTTTTATTCTTAACTATGAAATGGAAATTTTATCTTTATTTTCTTCCTATTTTACCCCCACACAGTAAACTTACCAACTCAAAAACTAGCTTATGAGCTATCATTGTTTTTTCTTCCTCCCCAGTTAATAACAATTAACACACGGATGGAGAGGCTTGCAAATTAGCTTGAGACTGTCTGGGCTTCCACACAGGCTAACTCAGGTGTAGTGCATGCTGCAAGGCGCTGCAGCAAGCCACATGTTAATAAGGTTATGAGGGGCTGTGCTTGCACGTCTCTCAAGGAGGAGCTGTTCTCTGGCCTTAGGGGAAGAAAACGAACCTGGAGACGACAGTCTGACTGGTCACAGTAAAGTCAAGGTTATGGAGAATTCTTGGCAATTCTGGCTGTGACCTTGCTGAAATCATGAGGATTTCAATGGCCTTGTTAGTAAAGTTAGTCTTCAGTTTTAAAGATGGCTTGTCTCTGAGTTGTTACCAGAAGGTATATAAAATTTGGCTTCTGTGGGTGGCAGAAATGGGAACCCAAAGAAAAGAAATAAGCATTTAAACTATTGATCATTCACACTTCAGGTGGAGGATTTTCCAAGTTTAATGACACATCTTCCCAATTCATACATAGAAGTCATACAAAGTAATATTCAATAAGAGATATTCAGTTGTCTTCTGCCGAACACATGGAATTTAAGTGTAAATGTGAAATCCTTAATGCAAAATAACCTACAGAGTGGTTGCTGAGATCTGGTCGAATCTGCTAGCAATTGATTATATGGAGAAAAGCACGGCGCATCATCTATCAGTGCTCTGCATGGGGGAATGATTAGATTCTTTTGATCATTTATAGGGGTGTATTAGGTCTCAAAATGAATCCACTCCTCCAGCTTCTAAAAAGAACAGTCACTCCTGACTGAACACTGGTATGTATAGGAAGATCATAAATGTGAAATACAGGGCTGCAGCATAAAAAATATTTGAAAAACCAAAATCTTGGTCTTAGTCTCAGCTTGATTTATCTTTGTGCTGTAGGCAGGAGAGCTGTCCCCAGTGGCAAAGTTCTTTAGTGGCTTACACGGCCTCTGCACTGGTGAAAGTGTTGTCCTTGAAATCACCAAGGAATATCTTTATTTCAATTTCAGCTTGAGGTTATCATTATAGTACATTTTAAAGATACATTTAATTCCCAGTTCATACATGGAAGTCATACAAATTATTGATTTTTTTTTTTTTTAGCCCAGATCATTAAGAATTTTAACACAGACTGTGGCTACTCAGATAAAAGAGGTTCTATTAAGAGCTTAACAAAGGTTAATTTTGGTATATAATTAACTCGTCAGTTAATGAGCTAAAGACAACTTTATCATTTAATTGCTACATCTGGTAAAAAGTTCAAAGAGGAAAAACAACAGCTTTCAACATCTAAGTGCTTAGAGTAGTAGCTGTGCTTATTCCCTCACCCCGAGGAAGGTTAAAATCCAGCCCCTCTTACAAATCCCTTTTCTTTGTGTTTCTCATTTCTTTCTTCAGTCTGCTTATGGGAACAATTCCTTCACCCTTGGCTTGCTGTATCTATTCTCATATGTTGAGGGGTAATACTTGAAGATGAATGATGATTTGTAAGCAAATTTCTGAAAGTATTCACATCAAGGTGGGTAACAGTCTAGCAGAAGATGACACGTCCCACTTGCTAACTCCCTATGTCATCCCTTCCATCCCCAAGTTTATTCAGTAGCTGCTGGACTAGCTCGGTAGAGAAAAGGGGAGGCAGTGTTTCAGTCAGACAAGAGTAGTTGTGTTCCCAGTTGCTGTAAGATGCTATGTGACTGTCTTCCTCTTGTATGACATATCAAAACTTGGAGACTAAGAATTAAATCTAGGACTTTAGTCCTAGAAGTTAATGGAAAAACATTTAGTGGGGTAGACATTTAGCTGCTGTAACTGTACTGGGAGGCATAACAATTTATGTCACCTCAGTGACTATGGTGGGATCTTGTTTTGGGTCTGGGGCTCCTATGGAGCAGAGAGTGCCTTGATGACAGCAATGGTTGTCTTGAGCTAATGACTAACTTTTGGATTTGAGTCACAAGGTTCATGTGGATTGAACCCAGTGTTGCCTGTGGTGCTGAACAGGGCAGAACAAAGAATTTGGTGGTGCTTCGATGGGAGGTGGGATTAGATAAGGCACAGCAAGGAAGGAAAAACTGAGCATAAATGGTGGGCAAAGTTCCCATATCATAACAAGTAGAGGGGTTGTGGGGCTGAGAGGGTGGGGAAGAGGCAGCTGAGGTCGGTCTGTCCTCACGGAAGTGTGAATATTTAAAGGCTGAATGTCTAGGCCACAGTTTGTGATGGGGATTGAAATTCAGCAGAAGATCTATCCTTATTCCTTACACCTCCTTCACATGATGAGAAACTTTCCTGAAAACAGGCGCCCCGACAATGACAAACCGAATCCTCATTAAAACAAAGAAAGGTTAAGGGGAAAAATAACCTATTTAAAATGAGGTAACTCACCAGTCTTTGAGCTGTAAATTGACAATAGGATTTATATAAATCCATAATTGTATCTCTTTTACCTGCAGTTAGGCTAGTTAATGATGAAAAAAAGTATACAGCCTATCGTGAGGTTTTAATGAGGATTTTTTTTGCAGAGTTAAAAAAATCCACCAAATTAAATTCTGCCAATTTACTCCATTGCAAATTGAGCGCCACCCTGTGCGCAAAAAAATCAAGTAGCTTAAATCAGTTACAGCTAAATGTGTAAGTCAGCGTGTGCTTTAGCCTTTAGTCATGAAGAATATATTAGATTTTAAAAATAAATGGCTTTCTGCTGAGTCTTCATTGCAGTGGCTTTCTGACTTTTAATTAAATTTTCAGTACTTGTGGGTGCTTCTTCATGTACTTTGTCCACAGAATTCGCAGCACCTCTATCATTATCTGGTAGAAAACCAGATTGGAGATTATTAAGCTTGTTCATTCCTTTGTTATTCACTAGTACAATACCTAGAGAATATATTTTTTTCTCTTGTAAGATAAGAGCAAAACACTTATTCTACAATAATATCCTATAAGAATGAAGCAAGGATGCATAAACTGAATATGATTAGCAGTAGCTGCTGGCTTGTTACATTTTGCTCATTAGACGCTTCTGGTCTCTTTCATTGGTGTTAAATGAACTTAATGTAAATTAATAAGTACAGGTTCGTGCCATTTGGAAGAAGCTCATAAGGAAAAGGGGAAAGAGCAGGTGTTGCTGGCCTTGGCAAGGAGTGCTGCTGCCTCTGGCTGCTGGAGGGAGCGGCCACTCCTCATGCAGGATGGCCGGAGCAGCCCCCATGAGGTTGTTCATTGCCTTTTTCAACTATGGCACTAGTGGTTTGCAGGATGACTTCAAACAACTGATCACTGATTGTGAGGGGGAAAAGGAGGCCTAACGGTTACTGATTGGTTCCTGCACCTCTGGGCCTTGGTGCCAGCTCGGGGTATGGAGTGCTGGCTGGCCCTGTGTGGCCCCAGGGATGGCTTGCTCATGCCTCCCCACTTGTGTGAGGAAAGCAGAGGCCAGTGTCCATTGCTCTGGCAGCTGGGGAGCACAGTGTGTGTGCTGGCTGACTGCTCCAGGAGCCCAGGCCTGTGGGAGCAGTGGCCAAGTTGGCTCCATGGCTCAAGAACACCCAGAGGTGCCCCACTGAAAATAGTGTGCCTGGCCTGTGGGCTGCCAGCCTTCCCTCCATACCCACTCTGCTCTGTGTGTGGCCTTTGAGATGAAAAGCTTCACTTAAGAGCAGCCATCTCCCATTGCTCACCAGACCGCGATTTAATACACCATGTGCAATTGCAGGTTTAGCTGACGGAGGTTGGGGCTACCCTTGCCCTTTTCTACCTGATCCCTGAGCTCCCCACCATCTGGAAACTGGGGATGCCACCCTAGTCTGTCAGAGGCCCCGTCCCACTTGCTGTGGTGAGCTGCTGCAAGTAGCATTGGTGCTGGGGCTAAGGGCACGTTGAGCTCTGTTGCCTTCTGCTGAGATTTGTGGGAACAAGTGCAGGGTCTGTGTTGCCAGCTCTGCCTGCAGCCACACGTCCATGGTGGAGCTGTGTGGGTGACAGCCTGACTAGGACAATTGTCTTTGTGTCTATGAGGGAGATAGAGAGTCATGGAAATGTGACAGGAGGATGCAAAGGTTTAAGAAATATTCTTAGCACCCCCCGCCCATCAGCGCTCATTGAGCGTAACAAAAATGAATGTGGCCGGGCGGTGGTGGACCTATCATGCACCTAATTTCAAGTGTCTCATCACCAATTATCCCCACGCGTATCTGTTCTCTTTACCTGATGGACTAAGATTGACTCTCAGACCTGGGCTTTCTTCCTCCTCTCTCAGCGTCGCTTCCAGCATGTCATTTTTCCATTTGTCGGCAGCTGCTACTTTAAAGGCTACGGCCAGGATTACTTACTGCTTGGTAGGGCTATTTTGTCTCTAGCCGAGTGTCAGTCCTGGAGGTTCACATCCGCCTCCAGTTTTTTTATTACAGGAACGTTAAGAGCCTTATCCTGGAATCTGGTGTAAACCAATTTAACAGGCAGGTAGGCCTGTATAGAGGAGACTTTAATGGGGACTTCAGAGGCTATTGGGGTGGAGAGAGTAATACACATGCATTTTGGTTTTTGGGGTTTTTTTAAAATGGAAAATTATAAAATGGTGGTGTCCTTGCAGAGTGTTTCTCGTTAATCTCTTACAACGTTTGCTGGAGCTGGCTGGAAAGTGGAAATTATGGTGTGAGTAGGAGAGAGGAAATTTGGCAAGTTGGTTAGTTTTTGGTTTGTGTCAAAATTAACAGTGCCATTTTTTTGAGGGAGGAAAAAGAGATGTCCAGAACTAGAGTTTCTTCCCTCTCCTTCCGTTGCTCTTGGTACTCACTCTGGACATAGCCAAGCCCTGTTTAAATCCCTTCCTGCCTCTTTCAGAGTGAGCCTTGGCCCAGGGCATCCCAGGGAGGAGCAGTGGCAGCAAGGTGGCTGGCAGTTTTTTGGGGGGTGGCTCTGTATGGATGAGGCTGTGTTGGGGTCAGAGGTGTTTTGCCCCTCTCCACACTGGCAGGATGCATGCCAGTTGCAGGCAGTGAGGCCATGCTATCATAGCAGCCCTGAAGCCCTGTCTGCACCCATATATGCTGAGATTTGTGGGTCTTTTATCTCTAATCTTATAGGTGTTCTTCAGAAATGGGCTCCAGAAGTTGTTTTCTATAAAAAACCTCTCCCTTTTGCTTGTATTTTCGAAGGTGGTTTTAAGTTAGAGATCTCAGTGCAGTTCTCAGTGCCATTAGCTGTTAAGCACTTCAAACATGGGGAAACCACCATTTCTTTTGGTTATTGTGTCTCTTTGCTGAGTCAGGGTCGGGTATCCTTCTGAGGAGGTGTTCAGGGAGGGTAGAAGTAGAGGGGGACAAAGACCCAGCCTTATTTTTGGTTCCTGTGGGACAGTTTGCACAGAAGCTATTGTTATTACGTTTAAGTACTGTGAGAAAAGTTGCCAGACACCTTAAAGATTCTCCAGCAGATCCGTGTGAGGTCTCATTTGTACAAATTCGGGTAAAACAAGTTTTCTGACCTAAATCAGCACCAGCCCAGCACTAAGGAGCTGGGTTCTTTATTCGGCAAGGTATCCTTGTCAGGCTGCATTTACATAGAGCCCTGCAGCCTATGCACTAATAGCGCCTCCCCCCTGCTCCTGCCTCCTAGTGGGCTGTCTGAAGGAGGCTATACATATGTATTAAGTTATTAAGCAGTGGTATGGGTTCTCACAAGTTCAAACGCAGAGCATGCTGTGCCTATGCTCAAACGTCTCCAGGAGGGCCTGGATTAATAGAAATGCAAATGGAGCATCTGCACAAGGCCATATGATTAGAGCCTTCCCCCTCACACCTCAAAGTCAAAAGCAGAAAAACACTGCATGTGAAATACAACTAAAAAAACCTGGTGATATAATATGCAAAGTCTGTTACCAATTTCAACAGCAGTCAGCAAAACACTGAGCCTCACCCCACTTTAAGCACCATTGGCCCTACCTTCTCAAAGGTAAGTAGTTTAATCAGCATTGAATTTCTTGGGTCTTGGAGTCCATAGCAATGCTTGCCTTTGCCTAGGATTCCAGTGAACTTCAATTCTGCCCTGTCCAGCAGGAATGCTGCTAACCTGAGTAGAAAAGCTTCTATTTCATGCCAACTTATGCAGAGTTATTTCTGTACTGATGGGAGGATTGAATGTGGCACATGCTAGTAAAATCAGCTAGGGCAGAAACGCTCAAATTCTGCTTTCAGGAACTGGTATTGATGTGAGTCCATATGTAATCACTCTGAGTCGATTTTCTTCCACCTCACAGTAGAATTTGACTCACTTGAGACACACTTCCTGCCTTGCCAAGGTCTAGAGACACCTATTCAGTCACAGTGTGGACTAGTGTGGCCTTATCAGATGTTGGTTCCTGTTGCCACAAATGTACAATACCCAGAAAGCAGTGAAGTTGTTTTATGCCCTTCACCCCAGCTGCTTGTGTGAGATGTAATGGGAGAGGGCTAAGTGATGGAAAACCTTTTCAGATTTTCCCTCGTGCAGTGGTATTGGATTCCTTAGAGACAGTGAATGAGAATGACTTATCTGTGGTGAGATCTAGACATTTCTACGGGAAATACAGACTTGTGCTTGTTCAATACCCACACAATCAGGTGTCTTTTTGTTACTTCCTAGTGGACTGTTTTCTCTACAGGTAAATTGTCACAGCGTACTGCAGGCCTCCTCTGACCAGAGTCTTCTGAAGAGAATCTCCACCAAGAACTCTGCCGGGCAAAGTCTGTAGGGACAGATGCTCACCATTCTTTGCCTGTTCCAAGTTGATTCCAGCCTTGCAGGGGCATGGCAAAAAGAAAGGTTCACGGGGCAGCAACTTACCTTTATCTTCTACATATGGGACTGACTTCCCATTGGATGTAGAGCTGCTCTTGACATGTTTCAGAACCAGGTATGTACAACAAATCTCTCTTATACTCAAGCCTCAACCTTGTATATTTGTACCACAGATGTATCTAAGCAACCAAACATAGTACTTTACTTTTTTTTTAAAACAAGATATTGCAAAATCTTTTTTGCTTCTATGCAGCTGTGACATCTGTTTGACCAAGAAACCATCTTGGCTTTGGAAAGTTTTCATGGAATTGGATTGCAGCTGTGATTCTAAATTTAAATCACTATTAGTGGTTCTGTCAGAATAAGAAATCAGACTGAGCTTTCCCACTTTGTGGAGGTTTTATTTAGTTTATCCTTGACATTGATTCTTCTGATGGTATAGGCTATTCACGATGCTGGTATACTTACTGTCTCTGTGAATGAGGGAACAAACTCTTGAGCTCTTCCATGCCCTAGAATAAAGCTCATGAGCAGCTGTTGGTGTCTTCTCAGTGGCTCTATTTAATATGTAAAACCACATCTAGCACTCTGCCTGATTTTCTGTATGGAAGTGGGGTAACTAGCCTGAACATAATGTAACTTGGGTTGTGAAGGACAGTCCCATACATCTGATTGAAATACATCTCAGTTATATGAACCTTACAGAGCTTACTGCTTTGAGTGACTTTAACAGCAGAAATATGAATATTGCCCTACAGACACTGCAGTTATTTCTTTAGAAGCAATTGTCATGTTCTCTGGCTTTTTCTGCACTGCTTGTTATTGTAGTCCATGTTTTGGTCACCTGCCTTGCATTCTGAGGACTCCTTTCATACATCTGTTGCAGCAAACACACTCTTCCAGCTTCTATTAGAAGACCTGGAGAATTTGTCCTTGTTCCCCATCTGAGGCTTGTGAGGTGGAAAGCAAGCCAGAAAACAGCCATCTGTGGAATAATAGGTTCTAGTTTTGTCAGCCACCATAGGAAAATCTGCAGGATTTTTTGCAGGCAACTAAAGAGGGACTCTATTTGTAAGGGAAGTAAAATTTTGTATGTGGCTTGAAACAGTGTACCTGGAAATGGTGAACTCTTCTTTGTCTTGAACATTCTCAGGGCAATTGAAATGTTGGGCTAGAATGGGGAACCAGGTGTGATTCTCCCGATCAGTGTCAGAATGGGATCACTGTGAGCTGTAGCTTGCCTTACTGGTTTGATAGGTGCTGGCATCCTGCTTCATGGTTTTCCAGCAGAAGAGCAGCATGACTGTTTGCAGGCCTTGACTCATCAAAGACACCCCTAAATTTATCTGTGTAGTAGTTAATCAACCTTCTTATCTGGCCTCAAACCTTAGAACTGATGGTATGTAAATTCCTAAGTAACTGCATGCACCAGCCCTGCACCAACCAAGATAGAGGAAGAATTAATAAAACATACATATGAGTCTCTGTTGATTTCTCTACACATTAAAGGCTGGTGATTGCCCAGGAGTGAGTATGTTTGCATACATACTTCTCACAGGCCATTAACAGAGCTGACCTTTTTCAGTAGCATACACAGACCCAAACTATAGCTACGGGAGCCTTTTTATTTCTTTTAGTCAGGATATATTATTGTGGTATTTGCAGTTTGGTAGGGAAATGAATAAAGGAAACAATCCCCTCAGGTTAGATGAGAATCTGACTAATAGTATATTGTGGACAGGATGAGCATAATATCTAATGGGAAAAGAGGGCCATTCCCATCCAACCAGTTGCTGCAGTTCCACAAAAACAGTTGTATATTTCTGGGAAGCTGGTTGCAGCCTTGGTTGCGATTTTCATGGTTGCAATTCAAGTAGAAGAGGAAGAGGAATGGAGAAACAAAGAATAATTTGAGATACAACACAAATATGCAGTACTAAGAAAAAAGAAATTGATTATATTTTTATTTTTCAAGATGTGATTCTGCTCTGAAAAATAGCGCATTAGTTCAGCGTGGATGAGTAGCTGTCTGCTTTGAAAACTAAAGCAGGAGCTTGCTATATATAATTTATTTTTACTTAAGTAACAACAAGTGGCTGCCTATGTGAAATGCTGGCTATTCTGTCACATCTACAGTAAAAAGCTAAAGTATTCGAATTATATTTCAAACGGGACCTCTGTGTTTCAGCTATCTAGAAAAAAAATGCCATTTTATGCTTATGAAGGGGGCAGAGCAGGGTACCTAACAGGCACAGGTATGACTGAGTAGTGTAAGAACCTACTTCTTCTGGTTCACTACTGCCCCTCAGCTGGAGATTAATACAGCTTGCAAATCAGATGTCAGACAAATCCTGTCTGTGCTCCTGGCCTGTTTCAGGGCAATTCCAGCCAGGTAAATTTAAATCACATTAAAATGGCTTAGCTCATATGCAGGTCCTTAAGCACTGTGGCAGCAGCTGAAGCTGAAGCAAACATCTGAGATGGTAACTCTTAAACCATTTCAGCTAGGTCAACAGAGGATGTCTCAGCTGTACCCTAACCTGACTGTTGCTGTATCTTGTGCCAGAGTGTAGTTCCCCAAAACAGTCAGCTCCTGCTTGCTGCAGTGGTTGAACTAACACTTCAGAGGATTTTGCAGATCCTAATAAGGCACTTTCTTAGGGGGACATTGCTCAGAGGATTTCTAGGGCTGGATCTTCTACTGTTGTAAAGCATCTGAGCACCACTGAAGCTGTCAGTCAGTACATGATGCTGCAGATATATCATTGCTAGCAGTGCTGTGGAGGAAAGGGAGAGCCTGGTCAGATCTCACCTTGGGTCTTCAGGATGAAAGTTAGGTATCTTGCATCCTTTGAAGTATTTTCCAACCACATTTAATTAGGAATGTAGGAAGCCCCTCTGAACATGGAGACTTTTGTTGCTGCTTTCATAATATCACTTCTCAGAATAGCACAACACAGTATATGTTGTTCAGGATGAACATACTGCAAAAATCTGTAATAAATTACTCCTTCAGGAAGACTTATTGATGTGATAGGTACTTAAGATCTGGAGATAGCTTAAAGATAAAATACTTCAGTTGTCCAAGAAGAGTGCAGACTATATTGGGATGAAAAACACTTCTTTGGCCATGAGCACCACTAGAATGCAAGAAGGCAGCTATTTTTCCTAAAATAAGCAGGATCTTCTCTGGCAGTAGCTAGGTGGTATCTGCCTATACAACAATGTAAAGTTGCATCCTGCTTTCTAGTTCAAATCCATGATGTGTGTTCAGGCTGTTCTGGTTCACAACCCTGGCTGCATTGGTGATGGTGGGAGGAAGGAGCATTACACTGCAAATGTCATCTGACTCTTAGATTCTGTCTGCTGGGTGCAGCAACTTTCTCCGCAACAGAGACCTAACTGGGGCCTTCCCTCCTTTGGGCTTAACTGACATGTAAGAAATTAAGCAGCTTCTTACCAGGTCAGAGCCATGATGGATTATGAAGCTTCACTCAGTCCCCTAGATGGATTGGCTACAGCTCCATTGCTTCAGAGGAGACATACATGAGACATGGAGATTAAATATCTTATACGGACAGTTACACCAGGTTTTAGTTAAACTGGGAACAAAACTGTCCAACCCCTGCCCTCCTTTGCCTTTTTGCTCATGACCTTTAACATGAAATCTGTGGTGTTTTTTTTTTTTCTCCTGCATCTACCAATTCACTGTTGATAGGCTGTTTTTTAGATCTTTATAATTTGGTGACACCACATGGGAGATGTAGTTTAACATCACTCTGTACAAAGTGAACAATATGAGAAGTACGTTCTAACAAAATCATGCTTTTATTTCAGCTGCAATTTACAGGGCAGGCTAAAGAGAGGCAAAAATAGCTTTTCATCAGAGATTTCTAGGTACAACATGTTCTGCAAAAAGACACCTGTCTCCACATAGTAACTTTCTGACTTTTCTGCTTATTGTGTTCTCTTTACAAGTGCTTTTGAGGACTGCAAGGAAGAACTCTCAGTTACAGCAAAACCATCCTGTTCAATAGGAGTTACCTTGCGCAATACCAGCAAGGCCAGGTTTAGGTTTTCAGGGAGCCAGTGAGCTGAGTCAGTGGTATCCTGTGGATTGTACTCTATGTCAATCCTTAAAAAAATTTTTAAAAATCTTTCTGTTGCTGGCTGGGAATCTCCCAGCCACCACACTCCCTCTTCTCTCCAAAGTATCATGAGAAACAGTGATCTCTGCATGTTTGGCTTCTCTTTGAAATGCTACAAGAACACTCTTTTTTGCTGTGTTTTAGAGCAACGTAAAAGGGTGCACTCAATGGACTCTCAGATCTGAAGGAACAGCAGCTGTGGTTTTGGTTGACTTTTTTTCTTTTTAGTTCCCATCCTTCTTTTGAAGTGTGCCGAGTTTTATAGGTATTGTGCTTTCAGCTGCCACACACAAAACTAAGGTGAGATGTAGAAGATGTATATTTTTAATTTTTTTACTAAGAACTGCAGGGTTAAAATTCTTTCCTACTACATGAATGGTACTATTGTGGTGGTTTTTTTGTCCTTCCAATATGGTCTATGTCCCCTCAAAACAGATCAACAAACGGAGAGTAATCCCAGTAGAGATGGCCATCTAATGGAAATGCTGATGAGAGGTTGACAGTACATTGTTGTGCCTGACAGATGAGCAGAGGGAGAAAAGAATCAGAATTGTGTCAGCCTGAGAAACAAGCCCAAAAACATAGAGTGTTACTCCTCATCTCTGGCAGTTTCATCATTCCAGGTAATGCCATGGAAGAAAACTGAACTGCTGTGGTGTTAAAGTGAATCAGTATAGTGATTCAAGAGGTGTCCAGAGGGAACTGGAAAAGGTGGGACTATACCTGTGGGTGCCTTTCTGCCTGGAATACAGCTTTTTAAGATGGTGTCAGAATTCTGTGGACAAGTAATGGAATTGGCAGCACTGTGAAAAATGTCTTGGACTTTTAATGACCGTAAATTGTTACAGGTAATTAAATGTATGGTGCAAGTGCTAAATAGCAATGGATACTGTGCTGTCCAGGGACAGCAGTCTAAAATCTGTGGAGGGCTAAAGTGGAGCACACTGTGTGTTTGGCACTTTAGATAACCAGACTGGCTGTTTGCAGATCTAACTCACAAATGTGGGCCCCCCATGTTTGAGAACCTGAGCTATCCTATACATCTAGCTCCTGAACAGCCTGTTCCTGGAGTTGCTGTGGCTGTTTTAACTCCTATGCTTTACATATATTTTGTCTAATCTTTTAATCTACAGCTTTATACTTGGATTTTCTTCCTCTGTGGACCTGTTTCTGCTTTCTCTTGTTTCTCAGTCCATTCTGTTCCTTGTTCATGATGTTATTTTGCAGGGCTTTTATTTCACTCATGGTAATTGTCCTTTCCCACCTTAGTCTGACAATAGCCAGAGGTCTGGTTGGCCTTGGTACATCATGTACTCGAGCACTGACAGGGCAGCTGAACCTTTGCTACCAGCTATCTATTACCTTCACTAAACAAAATCCAAGAGTTCATTGTGTCTTCATTAGTAGTCTGAAGAGTCCTTGTAGTCCCGCTGGGGAATTCCTTGCTAGATGCTAAATAAAGATATAGAAATATGGGTGGAATTTAAAATTCTGCGTGGATTCAGGGTACCTTATCTGTTTACTGTCTTTGGAGATACAGGAACAATGGAAGTGAATAAGCCATAGATCCTACACTTGTATCAATGACAACTAGTGGCAGTAAGAAGTGAAAATCACTCCTGACTGATCATAGCCAAAGGATTTGTCTCGAAGCCTATTCCAAGGCACCATGCTGTGGACTCTGCATGTATGTTTTGGCCCAATGAGGGAACTTTCAAGACAGAATTTCAGTGGAGAAACAAGAGGTACTAATTTGTAGCTCAAAGTTGAAAAATAAACGATGTGGCACTTCATAAATAGGGTGTTAATGATAGCAATGAAATAATCGATTTCTCCTCATTAAGTAACAAACACCACAAGCTGAAAAATTAACCAGTTTCACACAGTTGGATTAATGGAGAACCAAGTAGGTCTTAACTTCCTCTCACCAATGAATAACGGCCTAGAGAAACACAGTGCTAATCGAGGCAACACTGGTGGTAGTAAACAAGTCAATCCTGTATTTATTAGAGCAGTAAAACATGCATAATACATTGAGCTCTAGTTATCAGCTGAAAGTTGCACAATGCTGGCAAAATAGTCTGTTGTATCTCTACTGGAAGAAGATTGTTTCTGTGACAGGAAATCCATATGTCTAGGAGGAGAGGCAATAATTTAGTAGAAGGTGAAAAGAGTGCCATGTATGGAGTGGGTGGCCCGCTCTTGACTTAACATCCATTCAATAGTTACTTTAAATGCATCACTAATACAGCAAAAGGGACTGTCAATCATTCAACACCCTGCCTTTGTAAACCTCTTCATGCTGTTTAGGTTTGACTAGAATTTCAGATGAAACCACGAGCAGTATTTAAAAAGTGCAAAAAGCTAAAGTATTATACAAGGCAAGTTAGATTTTTTTTCACTGGAAATTGCAGAGTTTTCAGTGCCTGTGAAATAGGTGTGTTGGAATGGGATTCAACTGACTTGCTGTGGTGCACAATATGTTTGGTCTAGAGAAAAGTGTGCTAGATTGGACCTTGGGAAGCCCACGTTCTAGTTGTTGTTCTCCCTTTGACCTGCTTTGGCTCAAGTGTGCCTTTTCATAACACACTACAAGATAGGAATGATGATAGTGCCTACTGTAAAGTGCTTGCAAAGCTAAACAGTGCCATATGGATGACAAGAAAGGATAGGTAATTTCCTTCTTTATACTTTAAGTATAATAATCTTAGGTTTATTTGTTTTAGCAGAAATAGCCATAATGACCTCATTGGAGGGATCTCTTTCACATCAGGGTGAAGCTTTCTCTTTTCTGCTTTAGATGACTGTTTATCTACACTTGAGTGACTGTCATAGAATGTGTTAGGTTGGAAGGGACCTTTAAAGGCCATCTAGTCCAACCTCCCTGCAGTGAGCAGGGACACCTTTAACTAGATCAGGTCGCTCAGAGCCCCATCGAGCCTGACCTTGAATGTCTCCAGGGATGAGACACTCAATGACACTATGAGGCCTCCACTACATCTCTGGGCAACCTGTTCTAGTGATCTACCACCCCCATTTTGAAGATTTTTTTTTAATATGCTGGTATCAAGCAATAGTTTTATACATTCTTAGCTTAAAAAGAATAGATTTACTGCTGGGACAGTTGCAAGGTTGTCAAATAGCCCCAACTTTCTAAGGCTTCCATTCAGGCTCACAAAACTAGTTAAATCTCCTAAAAAGTCAGTTGCCTTCCCTGAGGACTCTGTGTTTTTGTCTTTAATTCAGGAAATTATGGCAATATGATTTATTGTAACTAATTGCTAGTTGATGGTGCTCCTCAGGTTATGTGCAGACATTGGTCTTGCCAACAGTCAAATGGAAGATATTTCAATTTAAGATCAGCTCCATTTTCTGCAGCTAGTGGTGTCACCATGTTTTTCCTAACAAATATGATTCTGCAGAACTGCAAAATCCAGAGAAGATAAGGAAAATTCATAAAGAATTGATAAAAAGAAGAGGAAGTATGAAGGATATTCCTCAAGAAGCTGTATCGGTAGGGGAGTTTCTATTACAGGTAACTGGAGTAAGTCCCTCAGGAGTCTTCTGTTTTCATCTATTTATTAAACAACTAAGAGAGTAAGACAAACTATAAATTAATTATACTTGCCAGTGACATAAAGTCAAGGCAGTGGTGAACATAGATAATGCGATTCATAGACAACAGGGGGCCAAATTTTCTCCTTGCTTACACCTGTTCAATCTCACTGAAGTGAATGGGATTGGACAGGTGTAATTGAGGGGAGAATGTAGCCTCAGGCCTTTTCTAGAAAGGGGTGGAGAGCTGGGGAAAGATGCTTAACGTTAATAAATATGAAGTCTTATCCATTAGCCTGAGATGCACAAAAGACAAAGAATTAAGTTAGCAGAGAGATGAGGTGCACGAGGTGCAGCATGGCCACTGAGTGCTGGAGGTCAGGTGAGGTTTCGGGGATGCTGTGAGAGCTCAGCCCAACCCAAAGCCAGGTAGTTTTTGTGGTGTCTCAAGGGAGTTGCACTACTGAAGGATTTTGAGTGTTTAGGTCTGTGTGCACAACCTACAAGGCAGCTGCAGCATAGCATATGCCTGTCATGCTATTTGTTGGTGACTTAGATATATAGTAGCACTGACTAACTCTTACCAATTAAGAGTGTTGCCACATAAACAGATTAAGTGCCGGTACCTCTCAGCCCTGTGGTTCTCTGACTCAAACTGTTCATCAGACTCTTGTCTGATAAAAGGTATCCACAGACTTATGTATTCATTCACAATCTAAATCTCAGGTTACCAAGGTAACAAGCAGGTTAATCAGCTCCACCACACTTTCCTTAATTGAGGGAGAGCACTTCATTCTCCACTTCAGTCAACTAAGTACAATAGCCTTTTTTAGTTGGCTCTCATAGACTGTTTTTGATCCACTTGACTCCGAGACAGTTCCCCACTCCAACTATAGTGTACAGTACTGTACACTAACAACAAACGTGATTGAATTGCTGAGTTACACAATGTGCTTTCTGACTGTCTTGTGCTACAATGTTCATACATAATTTATATTGGAATTGCATTAGGTTGTGTCCTTTGCATAAGATTGGCTGTCTTGTAGCTTATAGCTTCAGCATCTGTGATGGAGGTGGGGCAGAGCCATTCTGCATCGGCATAGCTTTGGGAGAGTGGCCCATGGCTGAAACAGTGCAGGGGTGCACAGGGGATGGGGAGCCTTTCCTCAGCTCTGTCTGAGGTATGTCCCCTGCCTCAGTTCTCTATCAGTGAAAGGGAAGCTAATTTCCTGCAGGTGTATTGCTAATTTGGATTCAGAGTCTTCATATATGTGGTGTGCTCCAGGGCAATCTGTGCCGCTTCCTCATGTTTTCTGGGACCCCTTATCTCTAAAAATTCGAAGAAAAAAATGACCATGTTCTATCAAGTGCTTTTTGTGAGCATTCAGTGCTTAGCCTGAGGCCCTCCCACCACCAGCATCTCAAAGCTCACAATGTTTCCTACAAGGAGTTCAAACGTTTGGGCACACTTTCTGCTACTGCTCAAGCAGGGAAGCATTTAACTGCCACTGAAATGCAGCCACTTCTGCAGCGTAGTGTGTATTTATTGTGCACAGATACAGTATCCAGCAATTACAGGCAGAAAGTAAACTGCTTGTAACAACTTCAGGGGGATTCAAGTAGGAAGAATGAATTAGAGCTGCGGTGCAACTCGTGGCAGGGAGTCTGGACTTTTATTTATGTACATGTGGATGAATCTCCAGTTTTATGTCTGTCTCATGAGATGGGAGCCATAATAACACAATGCACTCTAATGCCAGGCTGGAGAGTGAAGCAAGAACCAAAACTTCGCCCTAGTTCAAAAATGCAAAGTTTTCAATGACCTTCTCAGACACCGCTCCCTCGCCACTAATGTAACCTTAAACCCACCTAAAGCCACTCAAGTACCCCTAAATTTGGGGAGGGAAAAAAAAAGTAAAGAAGTTCTAAGAATTTTAAACCAGCACATTCTTTTAGTGTTTGTCACTGTGAACATGAAAGGTTGATTTGTGATGAGAACAGTATACAGCTGGCTTCAAATTTTCACCAGGATGGGACTTCTAAATGCCTGCTAGTAGCAGCGCCTTTTTATTTATTGTAGTGTGTGCCTCTCTTTAAGTTTGGGAATCATCAAAATAGGGTAGACTCAGCCTTTGTAATGCAACCCTCTAGGAACAATTTTATTCAGTCAAAGTAATACTGAGACCTTGGAGAGGAGAATGGATCTAAAAAGCATAATTTTTTTTAAGAGAAGTCCTCGCACCAACCTTCTATTCTGTATTATCATTAACAATTTCTGCTAACCCAAGAAGATACAGTGCTTTCTAAAGTACAAGCCAAAGCTCACTCAGCTATGTTAGAAGCAGATTTTTGAATCCCTTAGTTCCTCAAGTCTTTAATACTGCCCATAAATCTTGACAAAATTACTTTTTCAGGCTTCAAACAATGCTTTTTTATGAACTTTTCCAACTGTCACCTTGAGAAATATCTAAATGACCCAAGAACTACTTACATTTTCCGCACTGTGTAAACCACAATTTCACAACTGCCTATAATTTGAAATATTGTATCCCTCCCTCTTGGAAAAAAACAAAACCCCTCAACACAAACCCCTCACACAATCATGTTTGCTTTTTTCTCTTGACTGTATATCACATAAAACCAGCTCCCATGTCTGGGGTCCCAAGTAACCAAGACAGTAATCCGTTATTTTTTAAATGAAAAAGTCCTAAAGTCTAAAAAAGTAGAGGCTACTCTGCAAATAAGAAAACATACATATTGCTTACCAAGAAGAAAGTATATAATAAATGTAACTTCTGCTGGAGACGTGAGAGAAAGAGACCCCCACAGTCGGAAAGCTCCATGGCATTTATGCCCATACTTCTGGCTAAGAAGTAAAAACCCCATTCAGAGCACCAAACCCCCTTTCAGGATCCTGGGCTTACTGGTGTTAAGAAATGTTACTGCCCTGTCTTTGGTAAATTTGCTTGAGATGCTCAACAAAGATGCAAAGTGGCAATCAAGAAATTGTAGTAATAATTGAAAGAGAAACAAGAAGTTCTATTGAATCACAGACGACTGGGATGTCTAAGACCAATGAGCCATAGACATGTTTCTTCCATTTTTCTCTGGTAATGTTATGGTGGTCATATTAGAAATGCTGATCTAATTTTAGTCCCTTCAGTATCTTATTTTTTATTCACATATATGTAAGAGAATGCACTTCACTTAATTTGGAAGAAAATGAATTAGCTCTTCATTTTATGTAATGTGTTTGACTGCCAGCTGTAAAAGATTTGTGCAAAAAAAAATAGTGCTTGTGGTAGTGAAGCACTCCCAATTAATTTACAATAAGAGGCATCAGAAAATTCTGAATAAATGCACATGGTGAGTTCAGCAGAGAGACTATTCAGAAATTAACCCCAGAAAGTGCTCATTACAAAGCAGCTGAAAGTATTTATTCCTTGTTAATTCAGAGGTTTATTTATCACTTTGCTATTTATCCACTTGGAAGTGCCCTTAATATCTGTGTACTTCTGCAGAGTCCTTCTGTCTTCATAGAATTATAATTAAAAAAAAAAAAGCACAAAAAGACAAGACAAATAAGTTGGAAAATTTAATAAAACAAAAATGATAGTATTTTATACCTTGGTGATATAAACCAAAAATACAATAATGAGCATCGATGGGATGTGAGATTAATCCCACTTGTGAAAAACACCTCCATAACTCATTCGTGACTAAGGCAGTCTTGAATTATGAGATTTGCAGTTCACTCTTGGGATAAATTACATACTCCTCAGATAACCATTATGTATCTGGCAATGTCTGTATCATTCACAGCTTTGGGTAACAGCAAGAGCCTGTGCTTTCCTATTGCTTTAGCCGAGTGTGCTCTTCAAACATTTATTGTACAATGCTTATTGCAGGGGATAAATAATGCATACGAGGGAACAAAATTTACATTATAAGTTGATTAAACTGCTTAACAGTTTTTAGCCACTCTCTAAATAAGGATTTTTAACCAGATTTAATCTATGCAGTGTTTCATGTCCAAAGAACTAGCATTTAATCTCTGTTTAACTGAAATTTAGTTAGCAATGTTGACACCTCTGCATTTTAACACTGGGATTTCTTTGTGGGACACAATCCCTTTCACTCAACTTAATATCCCATCTTGGTCTCTAAGGGAAAATAATTGAGTTTAGGCTAGTTTTAAATAGCGATAAGGACAGGGAACAGAGATGGGTATTTCATTGATTAACACTAACACTGGCCTAAGGCCTTGGTGTCAGGCATTAGATTAGGACATTACGAAGAGAATGACAGAGTTTTGGCACTTTATTCCTCCTCAATAACATTCTTTCACATATTAAGTTTATCCCACCCTAGGTAGCTACTTTATCATGCAGAAGGCCTTAATCCACTGATGTGACTCTATCTGCTTTCACTTTGATGCTGCCTCTGTTTACAAGAGTAATGCAGCCTGTGTAAGACAAAGTACTCGTGACAAGAACAACTGAATAAGGCTTTTAGATGCACAGAGCTCTGACCTAAAAAAAAAGAAAAAATCCTTCAATAAACTTCAAAATACTCCAAACCAAAAGAGAAGGGGAAAAAATCAACAAAAAGCAGAGGGTTTTTGAAATGAAGTTATGTTGTTTGCATCATGAAGAAACAGACATGAGTTTTTCATCAAGAAGATTCAACTTTACTGATCTTCTTGTACTGCACTTTATCTTTTCTTCACCTTTGACCTTCCTTTCAGTGTCTCCTCAAGGCATCATGAACGTAAGCCTTGTGGTGTTCTTTTAGAAGTAGGATTGCTGCTATCCCCTCTGGTGAATTTAAGCAGCTGTTGGAGTCAGTGACAAGGTTGGCTACAGATTTGGTATACTGGCTGGGAAAGAGATTATGGGTCAGTCCCCAGTGCTGGGAGACAAAAGATTCAAGCAGTTCAGGATTTTTTGGATATCCGAAAAAGATTTCATGAAATTTGTAAAGATCTAACAGTGTATTGCAGGTTTCATGTGGTCTAAACAGCTTATAGCAAGTAAAACTCTAGGTAGCCAGTAAGTGGTGTTTTCACAGCAATGCTGTTTTACAGAGGTGTATGAGATCTAGTGTAATATAATTCCACGAAATTTCATCGCTGAAGACACAAACTAGTGACTCTTAGCACTTGTGGGGACTGTGACTTTAGATGGACTGCCAGTTTCATGAAACTCAAACTAGATTATTTGTGTATTTCTTATAGCAAACCTGAGTTACTGGTGGGGCTTTTTGTCTCTAGTTAATAGCAGATTTAGCAGACCAGCTACGGAGAGCAGCATTTTGGATAACTTTAAAAGCTCATTTAAAGAGATGCTAGCAAATATAACTAATTTTTGACAAATCATGGGAAAAATTTGAAAACTTCTGAAAGACAATAGAATCACAAGCAGTGAGCCAAAGGTTTTGACCTTATTGGTTTGAGTCTAATGAAGGCTTTCCTCTGACAAACACAGGGCTATTTAGTTTTGTTTAGACTGTCACTGTACCAGGACCCTGGCTGAAGGTAGGAAAGGAAATTGCTGCCTTTTGACATTCCAGACAGTTTCCAAGAATTATTATTCTGTGGGCATTGTAAAACTGCTGTGAACACTGGCAACAAGGAAATGTTATATTTATGTTGTATTTTTATATTTGTACATAGATGGTCCTATTAAGATTGTTTAAAATTATCCATATGACACAGGGACAATCTTAAATTCTTCCTGTTTACATGAACTAAAAATCTGGCCTTCACAGTTCTGACAAAAACACATGTGTTCTTCTCTTTTCACTTAAGAAGTAATTCCATGTATGTCGGTGAGCTGAATGGGAGCCAGAAAAAAAATCCTGATGGGTGGGCTCTTTCTGGTTTTGGTTTTTTTTTTTTTTTACATGAGCTGAGATATCACACTCTCCCTTTTAGAAGAAAGAATGAAAATTTATCATGTAACTTTTCAAACCCCTTAAATTTATATGTTTGCTCCAAGTCTGTTTTATAGTTTGGATGCTCTATGGACAATCTCCTGTTCAATTTTCATCACAAATTATGTGAGCTCTGCTTGAATTCCCCAGCCAAAGTTCTTGCTGGAATTATCTCTTTAGAACAATATGACTATTTTCAAAATGATGGCAACCTTAGTGCTTTGTGGTTACAGAGAATGCAAAAGCAGCTTCCAGTTCTACTTTCCAAATCATGAACTGTTTCTTGTACAAAATCTGAAAAAGGTGTTTGTTTTCCCACTTTTCTCAGTGACAACTTCATGGCAGTTGAGTCTGTGGTAACAGTTCGTGCAGTTCCTTTTTCCTAAATTTCTTTGTAAAATGAGATGCTATTGGCAGTGCCTATGAAAATGAAGGCTCATAGGACTAAGCTTGAGCCTGACAAAGTGTGGCTGGATGGTGGGAAACTTCACTTTGTTTTATCCTGGCAGCCTAAGCCCAGTTTTCTAAAGATCCTTTCTTGGCAGCCTCTCTAAGCAAAAAGAAGGTATAATGGCAAATTATGGCTTGATTTTTCAGGCATGGACAGGGGTTGCAAGCAATCAGCACTTCTATGTTCATTTGCCGCCTAGTGCAGGATATCAGTTCAGCTTTCTGGAGATGAAAGGTGAGCACAAGCATCCTATGACTTGCTGTGGTCTTTATAGATTCGGAATTTGCACTGATGTGGATGGGAGCTGAGAATGTACCAGGTCTTAACAGTTCAAAGGATGTTATTTAAAATAAAATAATAAGCTGTATCTGTTAGTTCAGAACACTGAAGTGATATGAATTTAATTGTTTACTCCCACCTGTAAGTTTAAAAAAACCTCTCTCAAGCACTTATTTTGCAGCCTGTGTCTCTGTACAGCAGATAGAAACTTCAGGTTGTTTGGAGAACTAGTTGGAGTCATGAGGCTTTAGAGTTCTTAATGTGCAGTGATTAACAGGCTGTTTTCAGATTTCAGAACATGTTACTTCAAATTAGGAACATAGGGTTTCTCTGTAGTAGTTACCCTGCAGTGCAGGACATCCTGACAAGATAGGGTTTTAAATCTCCATGGGTTTTTGGGTTTTTTTGTTTGAAAAGGGATTCTGCTAGTGCAGAAAAATGTAGAACAACATTTCCTTGAGACTTCCTGTCAGTGTTTGAGTTTAATGCACACCTGAGACGTTGGCAGCACTATAATAAGCCACAGTGGTAGTTACCATCTGTCATGTTGCCAAACTATCTCAAGGCACATTTGTCTTTCTCAGGGAGGGGAAAGCATGTCAATGCACATGGAAATGGAAAGAAAAGCTGTGCTTTTAGCCCATTGCTACCATGTAACCACATCTGGTGCTTCTGGACAGAGCGTAAAGGAGTTTAGCTCTATCTATCCATTGTCATGCCCAGAAAGGCAACACAGAAGTGCAGTCACTCTCTACAGTCTAGTCCACTTCCAAGGCAGCTTCAGCTGTAATGAACATGGCCAAGGGATCACTGTTGCTTGATTCACTGGGTGGCTGGTAGCCTTCCCACAAACTCAAAAGTGGCAGGAGACAAAGATGAGCTACCGGAGCCTCAGCGGGAATTGCAAGGACAGGGCAAAGCCTCTGCAAGTCATTGCCCTGCTGCTAGATGTGCCTGCTGTGCCACAGGCTGCTCCTGTGCTAGCCCCTGCTTTCCGGGCAGGGGGCAGAGCAGGGAGTGAGCCTGGAAAATACTTGCTGCTCTTGTGAAATACACTTGGGTGTTTTCTGCCTTTGAGAGAAGCATGGTGTGTGTGTGCCTGGGGGCCAGGGAACTAGCATGGTAAGGCCTGGTGGGAAAGAGGACAAGGGAAATAATGTACCTGGGCAGGAAAGAAGTAAGAAAACCCCGTGCTTAATTAGATAAAATTTGTATGCAGGAAAGCTGGTGAAAATAAGTATTGATGCTGAAGCACAGCAATAATTTGTTATTTTCACTTTTTAAGCATTCCACAGTTTCTGGAGATAAATGAGTGTCTGATTGCAAGTGTCAGATCAGGTCTGTGTAGCTCAGAGGCAATTCCTGTGTCACTATTGGGGTGCAATTCCCACTATCAGTGGTATCAAATACACTCTCGAGCATCTGATTTCACTCTTAAAAAAGTGAGATGATCACTTTAGGGCAAAATTGCAGCTTCAGTGTTTATTGTGTGTAGATTGCCAAAAAATGTGGGTATCCAACATGTCGCAGTTCCTTGATAAATTCAGACTATGTTAGAATGGATTTCATAGTAAATGCTGACATTTTTGTCTAATTCAAGCCACTTCCTAAGATGCATGTGAGCATAATCTAGACAATAATGCAACAGCAGTTTAAATGAAACCAGAAATCTTTAGGCCCCAGCCCAGAATTAAAACTCTTAGAAATCTTGTCTAACGTGTTGTTTATGCTGCCTGCCCCCATTCTTTGAAAAATGCAGGCTAGCCAAAAGTTTTTGATCCTTCTGCTATTAACAGATGGTATATGTAGCTAAGGATAAGCTGGGACTATCACTTAGGCCACAAGCAAAGGGGTGAGGGATGCTCCCCTGTGGGTACCCTTAAAAGGCCATAAGCTTGAGTAGCAAAAATGAAAAGGTCTAGTGCTGGTGTTAATTACGCAGAAACCACACAGAAAGTGCTCGCTGTCACAGAGTTGAGAGGTTGTGCATCCTTTCCACAGATAAAAGGCATGGTATGAAAACATTTTGCAGAGGACAATGAAGTGAAGATTAGCATAATCTTTTGCAGTATCCTCAGTAAGCTATCCATGAGTGAGCTGCTTTTTTCTCATTCCTTTTGCTCTAATGTCTGGATTTAAGGAATGGCAATGTAAGAATAGGCTTTGTCCTTGAAGCCTGACAGTTGTGTTTTCCCGCCTTCATGTGATCATCCTTGTTGCTAGTGTACTGCTCTTCTGGTAATCAGACAATGGAAGGAAAATGAAGTGTCGGTTCATTGACAGAACCTTATCCTGGCTATGTTTTTTCTTAATCCAGACTCATCAGTGCTCTCACACTCTCTGTATTTCCTCATTTCTTCTGAATCAATAGGGCAAAATCTCTTCTGTAATTGTTTGAGATGAAAGTAAAAGCAAATAATGCAGGAAAAATCCTAAAAATAACTTCATGGAGCAAGATAATTGTATAATTCCTCTCTGCTTGGAAAGAGAGTGTATGTGGTGGATGCTTGTTTAGCATGGGAAATGAAGCACGTTTCATAGGTATCTCAGCGAAAATGGCTCTATATGCACATCCTCTGGAGCACAATGTTTAGTTTTAGCACGGAGGCTTAGCCATCTTCATGCTGCAGTTTAACGTGACTATCTCTAGGGCTGGCGCAGTGGCTAATACTCAAGTTTGCTAGCCACTTTGATCCTGAGTGCCCTGTTTTAAGTCTTGCTACTACTGGTTAAGCTAGCGCTTTGTTACCGCAGGGATAACTGGAGGATTCAGAGTGTTGGGAGGCACTATCCCCAAGATCAAAATATAAAAATAGGTCTGAGGTCAGGGAACTGTATAGACCCCCAGAAGCTTTTCAGTTTTACAGCTGGAGATAGTCTCTTAAGTATATATAAATCATCATTAGGATTCTGACAAAGAAGTGCACGATGGGATTGCTGCAGGGCAGGCTCTTTGAATCTTATTCCTGATAAAAACCACTTCTGGCTGGCTGACAGGAGACAAGGCAAGTTCAAGGAAGGCATTAAAAACATCTTAAATCTATTGATGGCAGCAGAAGTGTTGGGATGAATAGTTTGGGATTAGGATGAAGACTTCTGAGTGCAGTCAGGGCAGAGAATTTGGGGCCAGCTGGCAATTCTGAGGGAAAATATGTCTCTGAATATGGTCAGATTCAAATAATAATTCACAGGATCACTGTGAAACTTTGAGAGGGAATAGTTGATTTTTTCTTGCCTTTTTTTTTTTTTTATTTTTATTTTTCCCCCACAAGAAAAGCCTCTGATTGAAATATTACTCTAGCAGGAGGCACACTACCTATCAAAGCATTCCCTAGCAAAGGCACTGGCAGGGCAGCGGGCGCTGTGTGAGGCAGGAGCAGGTTTCAGGATGATGATGGGCCCCTCTGCCCCATCAGGAGCAGCTGCAGCCAGGCCTCATGCAAGGGATACCCCTCCCCCCTCTCCTCTTTAACAGAGGGAAAATGTCTTTCCCCTGAAGTGCTTGCCTTGGGCATCTTGGGATGATGGAGGACAAGGTGCCTGTACCTTCTTGGGGCCAAAATTTCCTTGGTGATTGCTAATGCTTGTCTTTGCAAATCACTGAGCACTGCAGCTCCTCCTGTGGCAAGGGTTGCAGAGAGGCTGAGGCAGACCAGGCTGTGTTCACCACCCCAAAGGCTTTGGGTGGCATGTACCTGGGTGGCTGTGCAGTTGACAGTGATGTTTGGTTTCCCAAATTCTTCATTCCCCAGAATGATGTGATCATAGAGAGTTTTGCACTAGAAGAGCAGAGTCTACCCCCTGAATTAATAATTTCATCATACCTCTAGACCTACTGCTCTCAGTCAAGGAAATCATCTGCCAGTGTATTGTCGTTTATTCCTATTTGGATTTTGCAGTGATGTCAGTGCACTGAACTGGTTAGAGTACCACACTTGCCACAGGTCTTGATGTGTAAATCTCTGCTGTTTTTGGACCTCCTAGAAATACTTTTCTCCGTGCCACTGAAGGGAGCATCTAGGCCTGTCCACAGATGCCTGCACTGAAATAGTGGAGTACTGGCAGTGTGGCTGTTAGACCATGGGCTGTGGTAGCTCCTTCTGTCAGGCTGAATGAAATTCTAGTGGAAAGACTTTTCCTAATAATATGGTAGAAATCATGTTGCTAATTCTTCCTGACTAGTGCCCAGTGGAGCAATGACAGAAAGAAACCCGTGCTTGGTATGAGAGAAAGACTGGACATGCTGGTAGCTGAGTGTATTTGCTGTGGAGCATGGGTTAGAACCTCTCCATCACAGTTCAGAGCCACTCGATCTGAGACTCCTATAGCTTGTTCCTCCTTGGGACCTTAAGGGTACCATTTCTTTTCCTATGCTACGTGGACAGTGCATTGGTATGATTGAAATACAGCCTGGCAGATACCTGTGTTGAGTGAAAATGAAAGTGGCTATGTTAAAAGAACAGAGAGGGTGACAAAAAGGCTTAGTGGGCAGAGTTGTCCTAAGTTTTGCACTAGTGGTGAGAGTGGTTATCAGACTTTTGTTAAAGGAAAATAAATAAATGGCAGCTTTTCTAGGCAGCCCAGAAATCTGCCCCAACCTAATGCAAGCAGACAGGTTCAGTGCTACCTAAAATTATTTTGCCTTGCCAGTGAACTGTGGTGTTTGCCTGTTCATAAATACTGTGGACACCTCATTGTCTGCTCCACTGCCATCTGACACACAAAATTGAATCAAATACTCACTATATCCAAGTTGTTGTCAGATATCAGATATAAAAATAAGCCTGCTCCCTTTGTGTTTTAGCTATCATGTTTTGTTATGTCAGAGTCTGGGATCATACTATGTTTGACTGGATCTCTCTGAAAAGAACTCGAGCGATCTGCAATTTATGCTGATTTGAGTGAGACAGCAGTTGGTGGACAGCAGGTACTTGAAAGTTTGCAAGGCATTATACCTAGCTGTCGGCACAGCTCTGGATTTGCATAATTGTTTAAACCATCAATGAGAATTGTTATATTCAATTATATCTTATTTACAGGGGACCTGCTGCAATATTTGATTTTATCTGAGGGAGTGTTAACTGAGGTACAAAAAACTGGACCTGTGGAGAAACAGAAACCAGCACATGGGAATGCTTGTTATGAATTGGCCAACTAATACTTATTTTCTTCTTTCAGAAGTACTTCATAATAATGTATCCTTAAAGCACTAGAAACGATAGCCATTGAAACCTCCCACAAGTACATTGCAATAGGAGTGAAGATTCGTGTAGAGAACATAGGCATGGAAGGAAAAAGACAGCCCACAGCTTTCTTGAGTGCTACAAAACAAGCCAGGTAAGATTGTACTTCATTTAGAGTACCTTGGAAGTGCAAGGGACTCTGTGCAGGCATAGCACGAGAACCTGTTGATCATTTAGCATGGCAAAATTTAAAATATAGGCTAGGAAGCCAAATTACACAACAGGCTTATTGGAATGCTGCCCATTTTTTATAGTGCAGTCCATGGTGCTTTCCAATAAGTGGCATTTGAGCTTCCACTGTCTCCTGGGAACACTGTTCTGCATAAGGTACTTACAGACAAACAGCATTAAGAACCCTTAATTCCTGTGGTCTGTATTCATGTAGGGTATGTCCTGTTCTATTCTAGTCACCATTGTGAATATTTGTGAAACTAGAGCTTTATTCAGATAAAACCTCTTAGTGTGGAAAAAAAGAAAAGGACTTGAACAAGAACATTCATCTTTTGCTATGCAGCATTCAGTCTTCTCCTTTTGAAGAACTGTCATTCATCCAATTAGGTGCAGACACAGTATTACATGACTCAAGCAAATGATTACTCATCCAAATAACTACCCATGGAAACAAGCTGTTCACAAACTCTCCATAGGCTCACCTGCAGCACACAGAGAAAATTGATGGAATTCAATGTGATTATGGGGAATGTGAAAAGCTAAACATGTGTCTAAGTGTTGTCAGGATCAGGGCTGAGGTACACATCCACCACCATCAGAAGCAGCTTGTGAATTATTAATGATCAGAAAAATTGCCTAAATTAATTGGATAATTTATTTGTAATGAATAATTCGAGCAGCTCTATTCCTGAATGTCTTTCTGCCCTTGAATAAAGCAGTTTGGTAGTGCTGCCTGCCTCTTGTTTCGAATGTAGTTAAAGCTTCAATTAGGCTTGCCTACATTGAAACTTGACATACCAGTTTCTTTCACGTATTTGTACAGACAGAGAAGCAAGTCTGTATTTGGGTTGTATTTTTGCAGGGTTTGAAGTCTTGTTCAAAGATCTTGAAAAACTGAATGACTGAGGACATAGACTGGAATTCTGCCCTTCAGTTTATGTGCAAAATCAAAAACATGCAAAGTTTGGTAGTATCTGAGCTTCATTTGATAAGGCATACATTAAAGTATAAAAAGAAAGCCCAGAAATAGGAGACTTGTCAGTTTGAATGTTAGTTAAATAAGTACATAAGATAAACAGTTCAGTGAGGGTTATGTAGCTGAATTTTCAATCAGGATGCACAAAAGGCTGTTACAACAGCATCTTCCATTACCAAAAGCATGTAAGATTTGTTGCCCAGAGTAGCAGGCATACTTAGCAAAGGAAAGTCTACCAGTTCTATCAAATCTTCCCTTTCAAATTAAATATTATTAATGAACTCAGAGCACCAGAAATACGCCTCACCCCACACTCTTTTAAAAACCCAGTATCCAGCAGTTTTTGACTGTTCATCTGCCACTTAATTAGTTATTTCACAACTATTTATTTCATACCTGCAAACAGGTACTGCATGCTACTTAATTTAGTTAAATGAATCCCTCTGATTAGTTTAAATCTTAATATAAATTACTGTTTCCATTCTGTTTAATGTAATTAGATGAATAGCTGAAAGTTTTGTGATACTGCTGTTTAATTTCCACATGGCACAGTACATTTTTTAAACTATTTTGCTTCATCATGATATTAAGTTTGAAATAGCTGTCCCAGAAATTCAAGACAAGCTTACCTTTAAAAAAAAAAGGAAAGAAGCACTTGATGATTAGGTGGACTAAAAATCTCACTGCCTGTATCTTTGTTGGAGAGAGCTGCTTCCACTGCTGGAAGTATATCAGGGACACAGGTGATAGGGCAAGAGCCAAACGCAATAGCTTCTAGTGCCCCTGTTTGAGGACAAGCAGTGACTGCCTGGAAAAGTTACTCTCTAGAGTGAGACAGGATAAAGGTGGAGGTCAGACCTCATCAGGGCATAGGTTTAAATGGTGTCTGGAAGGGAAAAGATGGTTGTGGGCAACAGAGAAGGGAAAAGGAGGGAAGAAGCTTGTGATACACTGGTGCAAACACTTGCAGTAGTGTGTTAGAGCTGTGTGGAGAAGAATGCAGAGAACTGCTGAAGATACTGGGGAGGTAAACTTGCTTAGGGAGGCCATTTCTTTGATTTGGGGTGTGTGTGTATAAACCATGTATATAAGTCTGTATGGGGGGAACTTGAACATTCTGGATTTCATAAGGTGCAGCACTGCGAGGCACTAGGTATCTTATGTTCTTCTCTTGCTCGGTCTTCACTTTTGCTTCTTGAGTGTGGCATTGGAAGGAGCTGACAAACCCGGACAAGTGACCCAGACACCATGGTATCCACATGCAGTTTGAGAGCCACGTGTAAATCCTGCATTAGCCAGCTGGCTGCAGCTCTGTTCCCTTCTAGTGTGACATGGGGCAGACTGCCCTGCTCACTCATTGTCACACATGGTTTGCAAGAGGAGGGCACGGTCCGCTGCTTTCTTTGCCAAAAAATGGCTTGTTATACAAAAGTGAATGTGGGAGAAGTGGCAGTCTTTTAGCCATAGCTTAGAGGAGACAGGTACAGGTACATCTACATGGAGATCATTGGTGAAGCATGCTCTGTGGTTACAGATCCGCTCTGTGGAACATTAAAGTATCTTTAAAATGTGGTGCATAATCTCAGCTATAAACGTAACTTGTCACAAATTAAAAGGTTTCTTTTAAGGTTTTTATGGCCTTCCACCGGACTATTGGTCTCTGATTTCTGTTGCTAGAGAAAGCTCCTTTTGTATCTGCAGAAAGTGTATATGAAGTTTAAGCATGACTGTTTATTCTGTTTTTTTCACATGTGTAATTTGTCTGGATTCTGCAGGTATGCTTTTTTTTTTTTACATTTGTTCTTTGGTGTTAATGCATTTTTTGTAGAATATGTGTAAATAGATATGAGCAAACTGTGTAAAACTTATTCAGCTACCCAGTGAACCATGTAATCTGTTGATTCATAGAGACAACAGATAATAGAGTGAGATATTTGCTTTACACTGTCTTTGTAGTATCTAGGCATAGAGTCAATTTGTGTCCTGTCGGGGCATGTTGTACCACACTATATTATCACTTTGAGGATAGGCAATTTGGGTAATGAATATGTGAGCTGGGTGGGGGTGGAGAAGTATGTCCAGTATCTACAAAGCGGAAATGTTGAACCAAGGTTTTGGCTTCATCCTGGTTAATTCAAAGCACTATCATCACAGATAGGCTCTTTTGCTATCTTGGAAACAATGCTGTTAATTAGCTTCTATCTTTCCCTTTATTATATTGCAAAAATGGAAACAGAACACTAAACACTGACATTTTCTAGTGCAGCCCATATGAGTAAAAATGCCATCCCGTTGGGAAAACACAAAAATTAAAAGGAAGTAAATGAGCATTTTCAGAGAGGTTGAAGAAAAATAGTTGCTAGTTTCTATGCTTGATCCAAGGATCAAGACCAGGCTGTTCTTAACGCTCGTCTACTGCAGCAGCCCATCACTACAGTGCCGTTCCAGCCACTACCAACAGCCCTGGAGTTGACAGCTGTGCAAATGAGCAGGAGGCACAGAGTAATGACGAATAGGCCACCCTCTGTCCACTCCCCAGAATATGCTTCACAGCATCACATTTCTCTTTTCTGGTTAATACTTATCAAACGATCTTGCAAGCTGTGGCATTTGTGTGTCTTTTCCAGGAAAATATCCCTGGATTCCCAGCAGGTATTTGTGAAGAAGAATTAGTGAGAAAGAGATGCTCCAGGACTCAATTGCTTCCTTCCCTCCAAGTGTCTTTCCTCAGGTATGTTGATGGTGTGTTGTGCAGTGCAGGAAGACGTGGACCTAAGTATAATGTCAGGTATCAGAATGGGTTTAGCTGTGTTACTCCACTCTGCCCTGGATAATTTGCCCTTTTAGTATAGAAATGTAGTAAGGTTGGAGCATGTCGATACAGTTAAATTGCTTCTCCCTGGTGCTGGTACAACTGAGCTTGGTTGATGATGGCTCAAGTATTGCTATGCAGTCAGGGTAACGGATGAGTCTTACGGTCAAATGTACAGGCAATCTAAATAAACCTGCCAAAGTGCATCCTATGTAATGTGAGTCCCTATAATGTGTCAAGCTGAAATTAGCTCCATCCACCTCCTCTTCCCCATCCTCTGATCTTGCCACCGTCACCTGGAGTCATTGCTGAGATTTGAAGCCTGCAGAGGGGAGTGGGAATGAGCTATCCACCCACACTGCGGGTGGCTGTCACATCAAGGAAATCTCCATACATCAGATATGAAGTCAAACAGCAGAGGCTCAAAAATGGAAAAGCTGGGTGAAACAAATCAAAATCGTCCTCTTTTTCTCACTAATGGTTGGTGATTTGTCCATAAGCAATCATTTCACTCTCTAGATTTGATAAGGCCTACTTCTGACATCTTAGTTGGCTTCACTTTGGCAAAATTCCTTTTGAGTTAAATAGAAGTTTGCTTGAATAAATAAAGACTGCAGTTAGTCCCAGACCCTCTCCTTCTACCACACACACACAGACCCTACTTTAGGATCTCAATGGTACTTCTCAGGTAAGGCTGGCCAGCCTGGCCCCGTGCCCCAGCCAGAGAGTTACCCTGCTAAGCATGACTGTGGAAGGACTGGCGTGGGCAGGCACACCTCTCCTTCAACGTACCTTCCAAGCCACCTGGGCCATGCTGGGAAGTCACAGTCACAGAAAAAGAAGGAAATGTGGTAAAAGTGAGGCTTAGTCATGATTCCTGCAGAGGTATAGAACAAGTGGGTTTTTTTCTCTAATTAATGCTATTTATTGTCTGTGCTGAGGAGCTCTGGTGAAGGAAAAGGTCAGCATTGTTATATGCATTGTACAAACACAACAGAAAACCAGCCTGTATCTGTGTAGGGGCCAATTAGTGTCTGCGACACTCAGTAGGAGTTTTTTTCCAAGACATCTCTCAGCCATGGGTGCCAGGTGAATTGAGCTTCTTTGTAAGTCTTAGGCTAGAAGACATCTTGGAACAGCATATACAAGGAGGCAGCTTTTGATTGCATTAGAAACATTAATTCTGAATTTCTAGCTGCTTATACAGCACATTTCCTCAGCAATACCTCATACTGCTAGTTACTGGTAAACTGTCTCTGGGGATATAGCTTGTAGATATGTTTGTTCTCAGCTCTACATGACCTGTTGCAATCTGAGAACGTACCCCTTTCTTCAAGTATGATGAGGCAACTCAATGCTCATCCATCAGCCACACAACTTACTGTGAGCAGGGTCAGGGTGAGCCTTTAATGGGCCTGCACCACTTCCCTGACTGGAGTAATCTTTTGCTACTCACTGGTTGTGTCTCCAGCAACCTCAGCGGCTGCTGCAGTGGATGTTTGGACCCACTTGGAGCAGTTGTGTCGAGGCTTTAATTTGGGCCAGGAAACTACCCTGAGTTGTTTGGAGTTCTGCTTAGGTCACGGATGTCATGTTCAAGTGTTGTGTGCATTATAAATAAAATGGATCAGGGAAAATGTGTCTTGTTAGGTACATCCGCTTTGTTTAAAAGCAAATGACACCGTTCAAGGCCTGTATGGCTCAATTTTAATTGCACTCCATTTTAGTACTGGGGTGACTACCCTGACTACAGAGGACCTTCTCTTGATGAGGGTCAGGACAGAACCCGCTGCTCACAGCTTCCTGGCTGGGAAGGTGTTTCTGCCTTGGCTTGGCTTAGATATTCCAGAAAAGCTTAACAGAATAGTAGCTTCCCTGCCATCCTGGTACACAGGTCTCATGTGTACAGTGTATGCAGGAACACTTTGAAAATGAAGTTAGAAAATGTCATGTGCATTGTGTACAATAAAATTTTCGGTTTATCTTGCATGTATTTTTAATGGCAGCCACTTTCCAACTTTCTTTTGTTCGATACAAACAGCAAACTTGTTCTTGAAGTAAATACTGTTTTAGTCTTCTGTTTTTTCCCCTTTATTTCATTTCAGTTTAGTTTAGTTTAGAGCTTCTGCCTGAGCAGCCAGGGAATATATATAATAGGGCATGAATACATTCTTATAAGTATTAGAACAAGTATGGAAACACAGAGCCCTTAGTGACCTTGCTAGTCCTCTGCTGATCACTTGTGTTTGTTGTTGTAGGAAGGCAAACATAAGTATAGAAGTGTTATTGAACAGAAAACCCTTCAAAAATTTCACCAGTCTTTTGTATTCAAGACGCCGAGCAATGGGGGGCCGCCCTGCTCAGAAAGCATACTTATGCAAGTATTAAGAACTGGCTGAGATAAGAAGTAAAGCTTAAGAGACCTTCATCATTAGCTGCTAGTGGTGGAGATTAGTGATCCTACTACAGGATTACAGATGGAAAGACTGCTAGTGTTGGTTAATTGTTCATTAATGCTTGTAAAATAAGATAGGGGTAGTAAAACTTGCTATTGTCTGCTTGCTCAAAGTAAAACAAAATTGAATCTGCTTGTCAATAGGTGTATTGATGTTAACAGGAACATGTTTAACAGATCATTTTACAGTGTAAACTGCTATCCAGCTCTTTCAACATTTAATTAGATGCTATTATCCTAATAAGAAATAAATTATGTTTTAAATAATCTGTCCTCTACACACGAACGTTTTATCCTTTTAATTAGCAATGCTTTCACTAGGGTGCTTTTAATATTTCAGAGTTTGCATATAAATCTCAGGTGGAACATTACCTCCCTGTAGCTCATGGATTTATTTTATTTATAATAACTTTAGAATTGCCACCCTTTCCCACCAGTGCTTCTCGGTTCTGTTAGGAAATGGCAGGCGTGGCCCAGGTAGCAGAACCCTTCTCTCAAGTGCAGCCCAGGATTATGCTAACTTCTGCCAACAAAAGCCTGGGAGGAGAGCCCTGGGAGTGGGATGCATATCAAGAAGAGCTGTGGCTTTGACTCCATGTCTCCTGAGGGGCTGCTGTGCCATGTGAAGCAGGGCCATGCCTGCTGCAAGGAGTACGCTTGTCCTCACGTGTTGGTGGGATGCCTAGTCCGAGGCTGCAGAACAGAGCTCTTTAGGCTTCCTCCTGAGGTGAAGAGGTGCTGTGGTGGCTGCTTTTCCATGCCTGTTCTGCTAACAGCCCACCGGCGGCTCGTCAGTGATGCCCACTAGCAGGGAGGTTCTGCAGGCAGCCCCCTCTCCACTTCCTGCCCCGGAGAGGGGACAGCTCTCTCCTATACCTCCCGTGGTGTCCCCCGTGTCACTCTCTAGCAGGAGCTGTTGGTGGGGGTCTTGTGTGTGCTGGCAGGAGTGGGATTGTGGCTCCTGGGAGCCATGCCTCTTTCCTCTCAAAAAAGAGGGCTGAATCTAATGGGGACTGACTGTCTGGAGTTTTGTGGGTGTCACCAACATACTATGCAGCAATGAGCCTAATGGAGACTAACTGTTTCATGGCATCACTCCCACAGCCAGCTGGGCCAGCAAGGATCCTGCAAAGTGCACTGGGACAAAAAATGGCCTTTTGACAAAGGCAAACTTGTAAAGAAAATGAGACCCTCTGTTTTTATTAATAAAGAGTAAACTTCAAATAAAATACTAATCCTGGAAACAGAAAAAGCATTTTCAATGGGCTGTGTGTAGGAGGATTAGTGTTTTCACAAAAAATTACTTCACAGCAAGAAATCTCAGCTGTCCGGGAGAGAAAAGTACGTATTTTAAAGGCACAGGAGAACTTTGCACCTTCCAGGTTACTTCTCTGTAGGTGCTTGGGCATGAAAATGAAAGTCTCTGAGTCCTCACAGAGGACAAACCCTGGGGAACTTCACCACGCCTTCACCAGATTTTCCTCTGTGTGTTTTGGTCAGGGATAATGGTACAGCCATTGTCGAAGATGATTTGCTCTGCCCTGGTCTTGAGTCTACTGCACTGGTCCCTTGGCAGCAGTCAGAGGAGCCTAGGAGGCAGCTTTAGCTTGAGGGACTGCTGCATCATCCGGACACTGGCAGGGCACTGAGGAGTCCTGGCCAGGGTCCTTGTGCTGGCGGCAGGAGCCCAGTGCATGGCGATGTGAAGAGCTGCTGCACTCTGGTAACTGGCCTGCGAGGGGATGCACCTGTGGAACAACAAATGCAAACACTTCTGCTGAGTGCCACTAACCTATCTGCCCCAATACATCATCAGCTGATGTCAGAGACCATGTGAACCACCATATCAGGGCTGCACTGGACAAGTCATCTTTGACTTCCCATTGTGCATCCCCTGCTGCCTTAAGAAGCAAGGCTGAACTCCAGATATATGAGTTGCCCCATGGAGAAATTTGAAAGCAGCGACACCTCTGCCAGTTGATAAGAAGTGATATTGCTGGTTAATTGTCTCAAAAGTGTTAACCAACAGCTCGTTAGTCTTAAAGATACAAACTTGATAACCCATGTGGCATGGAATGAGAAGTGAATAAATAATTGCATGCTGAGAGACGTAAGATGTTGGTTTAAGATAAAGTAAAACCTGACTGAAATATTTGGGAAGATGAGAAAAATACAAGTCACAACCTCAGTTTGCAATACACACCCAACCTGTAATGACTATTTTGATAGGAGTAACAAATAATAGCCAACTTGTCTGTGCTGAGAGTTAACCCCAGTACAGAAAGAAAATCACCCTGCTCTTAATTCAGTTAGTAAAAAGGAATACCATAGAGAGGTTGAGTGGGAGATTCTATCAAATTCCAGAGCTTTCCTTACTGCTCATCGACTTCTCTCCTATGGTTTATAGGCACTGCTTCAATCATTGCAGCTATAAATTACCTTCTTAGCAAGCTGCCCTGGATCCGGTTTGGGCAGAACCTCTGGACCTGGCAGTAACTGTTCAGTTCAGGCCATTCAGCCATATTATGACAGGCAAAGAAAAGTAAAGAAATCATTACTGTGGCTTTGTTACATTGATGGAATGCTATGGATTTGGAGCACATCCCTCTGGTTCCTCCAGTGATATTAAGGGATGTGTAAATAGGATACACCACCGAGTGGTAGCTGCTGCTTAAAATCAAAGCATGGGCAGCCGGACAAACATGCCTTGTAGCCAGATAATTTAAGGAAAGCAGGGTGCTACATGGAGGAGTCCAACTTGGGGACATTTAAATTTGACATGTACATTAAGATGTCCTTTACATGCAGCCACTGGGATTACAGTTTTTACATGCAAGTACTGGGATTGTAAATGATTATAGTTGGGGGTTGAGGGGGGCGGGGGGAGGGAAGATAAAAAAAAAATCCATTCCTGGTAGAAATTCTCCAAACTGCTGCAGTTAACATGTAAATGAGGTGCTAGTGTAACTCTGTGTGATGCTGGTAGAGACCTTCAGGAAGAAACTCGTGGTCTGTACTGGAATAACGAAGCCCCTCTGTGGCTAGATGAGAGGAAGCGTCTGAAGAGGGGTCTTGCCATTCATTCTACCTCATTACAGGTATCTGACTGATAGCAAGGCTGTGTCTCAGTGCAGCAGCTCATTAGTAAGAGAAGACTCTGACATTAGTTCAGATGTTGATCGACGTGACTGGTAGTGTGAAGTCTGGAGTGTGTTGTCAGATGGAACTTTATCATCTGCATTGCAGCCTGGTGGTTTATCGCAGAGAGCTGGTTTAGGAAGCGCATTAAACTGTTTGCCAGGAGTTTTCATACCCACCTGGCCACTGTCTGATAGCACGGACTAGTGTGGCATCTTTTACCCACCATCTCATAACAGGCCAGGTGAAAAGCTCCTGAAAAGGTGAGGCACGTTTCCAGCCCTGCCTGCTGGAGCCCAGGGCCTGCTCAGTGCCGTGTGTTGCATGCTGTGACGTGAGAGTGACTGTTTGGAAGTTAGGTCATGGCAGTGCGCACAGAGGTGCTGGAGACATGTCCACGTAACGTGTGTCAGCACAGCTTTCTGATGGGACTAATGTTTCGCTGTAATTATCCCCTCTTTGGACCTAATGCCACACAACAGAAGGGAAAATGGTGTGTCTCAGGTCTCCACCGGCGCACTAATGGCAGTTTGCAATTGTTCTGCATTAAAAGCTTAGCGAGCATGATTGGCCTTCCGGGGTTGTCCTTAGTGTGCTCTGGATTGCTCTGCCTGCACACAGCTCTGCTTCCATCCCTGCCAACAGCAGCCTCCATGGCTGCTCTGGAGGAACATAACAACTCTCTTCATGCAATGTTTTCCTCAGCAAGATCTTTTTCCAGCTCGCCCGTTCTAAACAGTTGATGGTTTCCTATGACCTTTTGGACCTACACTTCAGTTTCTTGTACGCTGCAATCGAGCTCCCTCTTCTTGCCTTGTTATGAGCCAGCACATGATGGATGAGCCCTCAGCATGCCTTGAGGTGCAGCAGGAGCAGCGGAGGAAGTAAAGACAGCAGATCTACTTCAGCAAATTAGCAGCAACAGCAGGCTCTGTTGTGGCAGTTCTGTTGAATGCCATCATTTTAACTGTTCACTATGGAATAGTTCCTAAATGGCATTTATATTTAAGTCAGTTTATTATATTATTCCAGCCATGCAAAGCTGTACTACAAATTTACCAGCTCAGGCACAAAATCTATTCTCCCACCCTTTTCCAAGATGATAATAATGGACCCCCTCCCTTTTCCCTCAAATGATTATATTTTGCTTGCCCATCAAAACAAATCACTCATCTTAGGTGAATAAAATTTTGCAAGGCTGCAATATGCAGGATGACACAGTTTGTGGGTTGAGGGTGGGTTTTTTTTTTTAAATTTAAACATTTTTTGCCATTACTCTCTGCAGATTTCACGCTCCTTGCTTAATTTTTGTATGCAAACCATCTTACTGAATCCTGACACATGTCACTTTGATGCAACTCTGATAATACAACACCATTTTTCTTCTACAGTGAATAATTTTGACATTCTTGTCTGATTATTTATTAAATAAAAAAAGTAAATAGAAAAGGCATGGCTTAGATGGAACCTTTCTTTTTGTGCCCACAATTTGAAAGCCCTTTTTGCACTCGATGGGCATTTTCACCAAATAAAGCAGTTCCAACCTGTGTTTCATGGTGGTGGTTGTATGCGGCACAGGGCACTGATGGGTGCCTGGTTTGTAAGGACCAACCTCCACCTGAGGGAAAGGACTGATTGCAGCTGGCCAGGATGCATCCTGCTCCTGCCCTTCATGGGCCTTCAGGTACCCCAGTAGGAACATAAAGTGTTTAACCATTGTCCCATCACCAGTGTCATGGGGGGGGTATGTGGATGGGGGGGTCTCTTTCACTGACACATTTCAAAAGGAGCAGCATAAAACCTAAATTATGGCCAGTATTCCTGGGTGTCCTCTGAGCTGTCTGCCCTGCAGGTTTTACTGCTCCTCTTTGCAAAGCAGCAGACCACAACAGACCTTCCAACACTGGCCTCAAACCGAGCACTCAGCTGTGTGTTCTGTGACTGTGTTGGTTTGAGCACTTTACCTGCTTCCTTGTCTATTCAGAAATCAATACAAGTCTTGCAAAGCGCCTCTTTTCTCCACCCCAACCACCTGCGTTGTCAGAGGAGCTAAAAACAAAAAAATAATCAGTTATTTTAAGCCGGAGCTTGAAAGGGCATTAATTCAATGGGATAAACTGCAGTTAAGAAACTTTTATCAAGCTAGCTTGGTGAGGTGGTTAAAAGAAAGAAAGGAAAAAAAATCCCCAACCCTAAAAAAGCATACAGTAGGTAGCAGTTTATGTGTCAAGAAAACTGAGAGAAATTTTGACACTCTGATGTCTAGCAGATAGCACTTAAATCATTTTTCTCCAAACTTCAGTCATAAAACTTCAAAGACTTTTAGCCATAATACAAATTTTTAGACTAAGAAGCGGTGTTTGAAGTTATTTTATAGGATTTTGCTGTAAGGGTTCCAATTGATTTGTAGTAAGATAAAAGAAGAAAACTTTATTTTCGAAGCTTTGTCGGAAAAAGCTTAGCTTCCATTGGCCGTTTTGCCAATATGCCTTGAGGGGATGATGATGTCGACATGGATATTATATGCCTATACGAACTGAACTGAGTTTACACCTCCTGCTGTTTGTGTTATGGTTAAAATCTGTCACAAAACTGACAGTGATTTATTAAATGTTTAATGAAGTAAGACAAAAACTTCAAGAACTACAAACAGAAAAGTAGAACATCACATTAAAGTATAATAATATAGGTTACATTTCTGATTTTTTCATATTTCCTTTGCTAAAAATGTGAAAAACACAATTAGAAATCAAGGCAGTATCAAAAGATTACGGGGTGTCACAGATCAGTCTACCAAAGGTTGTGCTTCACTTGTTCACTTTTTTCTTTCTAAACAGAGGAATGAAAAAAGAATATGAAATAACAGCATGCTCACAAAAAAGCCCACAACCACCCCAACCCGAAGAAATACTCAAGTTGGCATTATAGTGTATCGAGTCTCAGCCATGGAAAATTTTCCCTATGAAGTTTTCCAAGGAGCTATATCAAACACTGAGTGTTCCTATCCTATTACATTATCCTAATGTCCCAGCTAGAAATTTCTGCTCCTCACTGCGTGGTTAAATAATGGGTTTTTTTCTAATAAACCATTTCTAATTTTATTTAATGAACTTAACCGGAATTTTTCTTTATGGTAAAAATTAATTCCTGAATGAAAATCTCAAATTTATTTTATTTTCCAATAGCTTTGAGAAATTGTTATTGCTCCTGATACAGCTTTATGTTGTCTGCATTATAACAAAAGACAATATTTGTATAAGCCTCCAGTCTGTTGGTGCATGGGACTTTTAAAGCTAAGTGTACTCCTGCACTTTCTAGCTGAGGTTATTTACATTTCCTTGTATAACAGAGATTTAGTCTATATTTTCAGTTTAATTATTTTTCTTTGTAAAATGTAATTCCTGTTGTTTGACTTACCTGATTATTTATGTACATCCTGAACTAAAAATTCATTAAACACAGCAGGAGGGGGTTTAAGATTACAAATCCATGTTTGTTCTGTTATTTAACTCAAAGGGCATCAGCCATCGATATATCCATACCAACACACTAACTCACTGTGCGATTTATGGTGGGCTTTGCTGGCACTGCGATGCCTCGTGAGCAGCCCTAACCCAGGTCACTCCTCAGGCTCCCTCCTGACGGTTCTCTCTTTTCCTCAGAGACATTTTCAAATCCAGCATTTTCTTTCTCCAGGAAAGCCTGCAAAGCAGCAGAAAGCAGAGTTCCTCTTCAAGTCTACCTTGCGGTCTGCTTTCCAGAAGTGTTTGTCATGGTCTCTTCTGATTTCATGCTCGCAGACAGGAATGGTACCAGCGTAACCCCCAGCCTGCCGGCCCTGGCAGAGCCAACCCCCATCTCGGAGACACGGTTCACATTTCTAGTTAGCAATAATGGGAACATTAATTTGTTAAATAAAGAAGGTTTTCACACCATGCAGTTGAGCACTACAGCCAGTGTCATTGCCAGACCCCTCCTGCTGTAAATGACTGAACCTTTTTTGCCTTCCCACCCTAGGCAGCTTTGCAGCAGCCTAGAGTCCGGCTCCTTTTGCAGGCGTTTTGGCTCTGCTGCTGTATTGCAGGTCTGTGGTTTTAAACTGCAGTTTTGACTCCTTTGGGATAGTGGTAAAATAAATTAACTGCAATAAACCCAGGAAGTTCCCCCTAAAACCTAACCAAACCAAACCCAATAAACCATCATTTAATCCCTGCCTGCTGCTGTTTTTTCCCTGCCCCAGCAGGTGAAGGGCTGGGTGGCAATTTGCCCACAAGAGCTGAACAGCCCGAGGGCTGTCACAGAGGAGAGCCCTGTTCTGAGCCATGTATCGCGTAAGTTTAGAAGTTGGAAGAAAACCGTGTAGTTGCTCATTTTTGCCCTCCCTACTGGATGTCACTGCCGATGGCTAGCACAGAAATATTCAACGGTGCCTTAACGCAGCACACCAAAAAAAAAAGGCAAATGACATTGGAGATATCCTTAATCCCTGGCCTTATATAAACTAATCTGCTGGGGTTTTGAAACAGGTTTATTCTTTCAGCTAGTTTTTAATCAAGTGAGTCTCATATTCCCTGTAATATATAAATGATCGTACAATAACTCATACTTCTTTCTTTTGTTTAAAGGGCAAGACATAAATACTAGCTGCACATTTTTTACTATCACATCTGATTTTTTTTCAGCCAGCTATGTATTGTCAGAGGTTTTCCAGCACATAAAACAAGTCCATGGCAATTGGCTCCAGGTGACTGTATTCGCTTGTATTTTTCACCCCGTGTGTTTGTGCAATATAAACTCACTTGTCTCCCCATTTCCAGTCCTGTTTTCCTGGGCAGCAATCTTTATGATGCCTATGCCTGCCTCTCTGGGACTCCCTTTCAGAGGCACTGGAAAGAAGTGCAGCATTTTAGACTTTATTTCTGTATTTTAAATGGATTTTTAAAAATATTGGTAAATCCTTCCCTCTGCTTCCCCCGCCCAGAGCATTTTTAAAAATACCCATGTTTGTTGATGTTAAAGGACATGGCTATGGAAAAGGATTTCTGGATGACTCGGGTCCTGGTAGGGATACGGAGAAGCTTGTGCCAACTTCATCTTTCTCAACTATTGGGCTGTCCCGTATCATAACCCAGGACACGGGCAGGCTGCGACCGAAAAGAAAAACTACCTTCAATTTGTCTCCCATCTCCTAGATATTAATACGGAGAGCCTCGTGTCCCGCTTGTAAAAGAAGAACATGACACCCTCCTCTGTTAAGAATTTGTGTCCTTAGGAAAACGCGAAGGGAAAAGCTTGATCCCGAGGCAGGCAGTCGGGAGATGCGGAGGAAATGTTAACCAAAGCCTGGTCCTGTCGCACAGCCGTGCGATGCAGCGTGCCTCTCAGTTCAGCTCTGAATTAGTCTGCGCGCATCTTTGTAATTGCTGCTTGGCAAAATAATGGGCCCGGCGCGTTCGGCGCGCAGCACTCCGCGGCACAGCCCCGACGGGGGCACCGGCCACGGCCGCTGCCTGCACCCGGCCCGGCGCTGCCGCCCGCCAAGCCTCGCTGGGGGCCCGGCTGCTGTGCGAACGCGTCATCCTTCCCTCCAGTTTCATCCATGGGACATCTAGCGGTGGGCTCCCAAATAGCACCGGGTACTCGGACCCCTCGGCCGCGCCTCCCGGCAGGATGGGGCCCCTAGGCTCCGGGACCGGGATGGGTCGGTGCACGGAGGGAACAAAGCAGGATACCTCTGGCATTGCTCCCCTTCTCCTCACACGGAGTTGGGGCTGGAGCTTGGACCCACAGGTGACTTACCAAAACTGCAAATAGGCAGCTCGCCTGCCGGAGCACTGATAGAGCCTCTGAAATTACAGGGAATAAAGGCAGGCAGTGTGGTGTCGGGGACCTTGTTAGGTGGAAAATAACACCAGGAACGTTTGAAAGAAGATTAAATATATATATGATGTAAAAAGCAAGGTAATGAGGGGATCTCGACTTTAACCTGAGCATTTCCTTTAGGAGGACTTGTTTGGATTGCAGTTATTTTCCCAGGCTCTTTATGGAAAGCATGTTCCACCACTAATGTATGTGGGCAGCCACAGACACTTTGACAGCACCCTATCTGGCCTATTAATGACCCCAGTCCCTTGCTTCTATTCTGCATGTCATATTTTTAAGGAATGTAGAATTCTAACGGGGCAGGAGGCATCATAGCTTTCCTTGTAGAAAGACCAAACAGCAGAGTGTTACCTCATGTATTCTGCACGAGGGACTGACACTACTCTGACCGACATTTCTCGTGTACCCCAAATTCCTAGAGTTGAGGTGTGGATGCACAGGGCACACAGCCCCAGCCTGTCTTATAACAGCAAACTGAACCAATAGCTTTCAGCTTTCCACCAAATTTGGCTCCTGAAAGAACTCCTGCTTATTGGAACAGATATCAGAAAGCTACAGAAGTGTACTTCTCCCCTTGATTTTGTATAATTACAGACATGAGTCCTGCGACTCATCCATTAGCAGGTTAATGAGGTAGTAATGAGTAAAATGCCAAGGTTATAATAGTTTTGTTTCAGCATAGCATGAGGCTGAGTGTTAAAATGTGATCTCTCCATGCCAGGATACCTGAGTGCACCGTGCTAATTGTTGCTAGAAGAGCTGGCCTGTGTCTATTGATTAGCAAACAGAGCAGCCTTCCTCCAGAGGTGTTGGGGCACGTGGCTGCACACAGCCCCTGAAAGCTGCCCAAGGCTGAGCCCAGTGCAGGCAGACCTGCAGGCAGACCTACAGGCAGGCCTGGCTGGCCTGTGGGCTCCTGATGCCCACTCCTCTGAAAGGGATGCTGATCTGGGAGGAGACCCACCCGTACCTTTTAAGTGAAAAGGCTGAGCATATTCTCTCCTTCAGGGACACTGTAGGACATTTACTGGCATGCCTGGTAAAGAGTGTGGCTACAGGATTTTATTTTGTGGATTTTCACAGAATTATAGAAATCATCATTTTGGCCACGGAGCCACACCTCGGTGTGGTATCATGCCACGTCCTCACCAGGGAGACTAGATCCCTGATGGTGTTTCTGACAGAGAAACTCCCCCTTCCTGGGAAGAAGGGCTTAGAAAAGACATGACGTGGCTTCCCAGCCTCAGATCTACAGAAAAGGCACTAATCCTGCATGGAGGCTGTCATCTGCAGGATTTGTTTGGGAACCTTCTGCTGTTCGTTTCCTGGCTGTCTCTGCACCCTGCCATACAGAGCACTGACTTCTGCACAGGTAGCTCTGCCTCCTGTACTCGCGTTGAGGCCCCTTGCTGCTGGCTGCAGGTTAAAGGGCTCCTTGTCTGAGCCATGCATGGAAAGGTGCATTCCTTTTCCCCATATCAGTGATGGAAAACTGTCTGCCCTCAGAAAAATTTGGACTGGCACAAGAAAATCAGATTTAGTAAAAAATAGCATCCACCACCACAAAGATTTGCCCAACCTCAAACACTGATACTGCATATGCATGCTGGATGTTACTGCTGTACCCCAAGTATAACCACTTATACCCACACCCTTCTTCCCACCCGTGCTGGAAAAGCCCCCCAAGCCTTCCACGGGCTGGGGGAGGCTGGCAGAGGCAACCACCAGTTTCAAATCTATGTAAGAACTTTGTTTCCATGCTGGGTCCTGATGACCTTCCTGCCACTGCCCAGGCTGTAACTGGGCACCGCACTCAGACCCATGCTGGACTGCAGCACAGCACCCCTCCACAGCTACCAAGGCACATACTTACACCCAAAACATGTTACAGGGACTCCAGCAGTTTCATTAAACTTCAGCTAATCCAGTAATACAGAAGGGTCCCATTTTTTCACTAATAGGTATTGAAAACAAATTCTGAAGCCTCTCCCACAACGCGCAACTGTCTGTTTGCAGCCAGCTGTAGTTACAATTCTGGTAACAATGTCAGAGCCACAGGCAGAGAGTATTGACCAATGATTGAAGTCAATATACATGACATCAATGAAGGTATTGCATAGATTTTTCTCAGGGAAGCAAAAAAATTCACAATGTGAAGAGTTCTGGTTAATCCCATGCTTGCCCTGAAATCAGGAACTCTGGGGCATCCATTCCAAGTGCCATGATTTGTGATATGCCTATCCTACAGTGCCTCAAAAATGTGCATAAGAACATGCATGTTTCTCTGAAAAGTGTTTTGTTCCTCCTGTAGGCTTTTATCTGGCTAAATCTGCTCAATATATTAATTAAATATAAACCTCAAAGCTGATCTTGCGGTGTTCATCGACCGATAATAGCTGATGCTCAAGTATCCTCCATTAGCTGCAGCGTTCTGTTTCCCATGTAGCAGAGCACACAACCAAAAGGGATTTGTAATTCACCTTCTTAATATTATCTCTAATACATTTGTGTTTAATTTGTTTATCTGCTTATTATTTATCTGTTTCAAGCGATTCAGGTTTGAATTCACGATTTGCATAAACCTTTCTCTTCCATGAAACCCACCCGGAACCACTCTCCGTTTGGGAGCTGCAAAGTCCAAGCCCGCATTTCTCCCTTATTATTGGGCAGATCCTTGCTCACTGTCTCCGCAAGCTGTTGATCCTGCACTACATTTCAGAGGTAAAGTTCATCTTGTACCAACAGCTCATTCCTATCGGCCCAGAGCATCCCCGCAACCAGTTGCCAGCTCTTGTTCCTACATCTTCACAGAGGAACTGCCCCCTTGAGCCGTGGCTGTCTGTGGTGTCCCCTCACTGTCAACAGGAAGAGACAGATGCCTCAGGGTTGTTCCTCCAGGAACTGGCCCTGGGCCTGTTGGGAAGAGGCCGCCGGCAGCAGTGCACGACAGGCTCCATGCTGCGTGTTCCAGGTAGTCTGCAGGCTAACCACAAAGCTGGGTATCACACAAAGGAGTGTGTGTCACAGGTGCCACCTCAGTGAAAGCACTGTGTGTGTGTGATGTAGTGTTATCTTGACTGCATGTAGCGGCCAGAGTGCCCAGGTCTTCCTAAAGACCTCTGATCAGAAGGGGTGAAAGTCCCACTGGGACAGGTGGACAAACGTGGAGGGGCCTCTCTGCCTCCATCGACTGTTGAGGGACCCTCAATTGCTCGCTTAGACCACGTACCCGGCTGCAATATGATGAATTCTCCCCTTCCTCGTGAGCGCATGAACTCGTTACCAGGGTAAGAGCTTGTGGAGAGTCAGCTCTTCTTCAGTGATTGCCTGCACCCATGCTCTTGCCCCCTGTAAGTGCAAAGTACCTTACTCCTTGGAGAAAGTTAGCCTTGCATTTCCTGCAATAAGAACTGGCACTCATGCAATTACTGCCAGCGCACTGTGGAATTACCCCCTAGCTGTCTCATGGTATCTCGTTCAGGTGCCCACACCTTTAATCTCAGTGTCTCCCAGCTCCCCCTTCTGCTAATACGCTGCCTCTTTTGCCCGCCACTGCTCACTGAGGCTGTGTACAGGTGTGAGATCCACCTGCACGAACAGCCTGAGGCTTCGGTCTTATCAGGTACAGAAAAACCTGATCCCTGCCTGTGCAATCCTCCACTCTAAATTCCTGCCAGCAGTCACCTGGTCTCTTAACTTCCAGTTACAGGTCTGAGCTAAAGCCCACTGAGGCTGTGGGACCCCTTCCATTGATTTCCACGAGCTCTGGATCACTGCTCCCTCTCAGCCACATTTGTAGACAAATATCTGAACACCTTCACCCAAGTAGTTCACATAATCAGCATCCTATTGCATTTATAGATGCCTTTAAAAAGGAAGGCATTTAGAGAGACTATTTATTCTGTTTCACGACTGAAAACAAACCGCCCCTTTCTGTGTGACTGGGGAGGGCTCAGAGGACATCTGTTTACCAATTTCCTACTGGTACCATCACCTCCACAGCAATAACGAAATCACCTTCACATTCCTCTTGGTGAAGCCATTAAGCCTCGAAACATGCTGGTTTTGGCAATACAGAAATCAAAGTGGTAGCACAGCAGAGAAGATCTGTGTTAAAGAACAAAAATCCACAGGCTGCTTCAAATATCAACAAGGAACCCTGAAATTTTCTATCAATTTCTTTTCATGGCCTTGTGACATTTTCAACTAAAAACTATATTGCTTAACATCAAGGCACTTTGAGAGAGCTTCAGTTGGAAAAGGTAATTTTTGAGTGAGACTCAGCAGAAAAAGGTAATTTTTCAGAGAGGTTCACTGCAAAAAGGTAATTTCAGAACCAATTGCAGCATTCTTTTGCTGTTATTTTGTCTCTTTTCTAAGTAGCCCTAATGTCATTCATGGGCACACTATGTCAATACATCAGTACTGGCTAAGTCGTTTGTGCAAAGTAAGTTTACAGAAACTGTAGCTTTAGGCTATGTTATTCCAGGACTGTGAAGATCAAACAATGCAATTTCACTTGGAAGTTTCATCAATTTTGCATCAATGTTGATGCCAGAGCAGGAGACCTGCTCACAGAATCATAATTTCATCCTGCTAAAACTTTGGGTTTTGATAGAGAATCTAATTTCATATGATGATAGGTTATTCAGTAATACCATGTATCTGTAATTCCAGGCTACCAGAGCCATGTTGCTTTGCTGTAAGTAGAAGCAAAGGTAGAGAGGAATTTTTAATAGCTGATCTAAACCACATCAATTTGTACTGTTTTGGGATATGAAGGGCAAAAAACCCCAGTTTTTGAATGTAGGTGTTATTATATGTTATTTGTACAAGTGGAAGAACAAGAACAACAAAAAGCCCAGAGCTTTCATCTGCTTATTTTCTGAAAGCTTTGGAAAGCGAGTAATGTATTTCAGCTTTAATGGCTTGAAACAAAAATCTCTGAAAATTATTAGGCCCCTCATACACATGTCCTTTGATTGCAGCTCTACAGAGAAAAAGAACTAACTCTTGCGATGTGAGATGCGAAAGTTGCCGTGTGCAGGAACATTACAAAGCCTCACATTTGTAAGTGAAAGAGCAAGAACGATGAAGAGTTAATTCTGACCTTTCAGTTGTGCCTGCCTACAGGTCGAGCATCACATTTTCATTAATTTCTTCTTTGCTACCTAAATCCAAAGCCTAATCAAAAGCGTGTTCAGTGTGTAGCATATGCACTGGGCATCGTGCTGGGATCCTGCACAAAGCATCCACCTTCGGCACCTCTGCAGCAAGATTTGAGTGGCAGGAACACACTAACCCAAAGGCCAGAGACTGTCTTCAGTTTTAAACTGCTCAACTTACCAAAGCTTCATACAGGCTTCCTGCAGAAATAGGCACGGGTACATCCCTCGGCTCAGCAGCCACATGCAAGGGAGATAACCACTCACTCGTTGCTGAGGAGCTTTCAGACTTGGGACGAAAGGGATAAATCCACTCCTGAGTCTTACACATCATTTAGGAATTATTGGTTCTGTCTCCTGCTCTTTAGGTTCATCTACAGCTGTCACGGTGGTTTCCTGGAAGCACACAAACACGGGCTGTCTTACACCGGGAGCCGTCAGGATATGGTATTGTAGTAGTTCAAACCCATTTTTGGACGTTCAGGCTAGCTAAAGGCCATATTCATGAAAAAGTTATGTAGCATTTATAGATTTCTTCCCCTCCCTCCCCCCAAAACCTACTCAGAAACGTGTGGATGAACTTTTCAAAGTAAAGTATACGCTTTTCCAATCCATTACACTTCTTTTTTCCCCTGAGCACCAGTAGCTACCTTTCTGCCGTGCTCCCAGGAATACACAGGGCAAAAAGGGGGCAGGAGTCATCTCAGAATCCATTCCTTCCTTCAAACACATGAGCAGGTGTACAATTATCAAAAACAAACCTTCTGAAAGGATCGGTCCATAGCGTAGCTGGCACAGGCCTGCTGGAGCTCATGTTCTGGGCACTTCCAACACTTCCAGCATCGGAGTATGGTGCAACTCTTCCCCTCTGTAAAGAGAAATGCACACCCAACCTGCCCCACACTGTTCCATCACCAAATGCACAGAGCCAAGTTCAAAACTTGTCTGAAAGAAAGAGAGGAGCCTGAAACTCTGGCTGGTTCCTAGGCAGAGACATAACCTCTTCTGTAAGCACACATGCAAGCAGAAAGGCTTTGGTCTGTATAGTAACTGGTTTGGGTGGCGTTTTATCTTGTAGGGCTTGTTCCTTTCTACAGCAAACAGCTGTAATGCCAGGGTTTGGAGCACACAGTGTCTTTTTTCTACCCTCACTCCTGCTGTCTGCACATCAGGGCTTCGAGGGAAGGATTGGGATCACTCACTTCTTCCAGGACCGTTTATATGTCAAAATAGGCTGTGCTCTTCTTGTCCCAGCTGTTGGTTGAGTCAGGTTACATACCATTCTGATTTATTTTTAATTTGAAGGATGAACATGCCCCAGATCAGAAGGAAAAAATCAAACTAGTCATCCTAAGGCAGAAATGAAAAATGCTCAGTTACAAACGAGATGGTAATTCCACTTAAAAAAACTTGCTTTAAGATGTGGGCTGTGGGACAGAATATTTGGCCTTAAAAGGTGGGAATGTCCCGTGACTGGTTGCTGCACTGACAAGCAGGGCAGGGGAGACCCTGTCCAAGGTTTGCTCTCAGAAATCTCATCAACAATGGGGTTTGTTGATGGAGCCTATTGCAGAGCACGGAGAGGTGCCATCAGGTGTGGAGCTCCCCCATGGCTCCTGCTGCTGTCCTTCTCCTCTCCCCTTAGAAAGGACAGCTTTTGCAGAGAAACCTTGTGTCATGAAGCAAAGCTTCCAGTGACTAAGAGGGGAGCAAGGGTCTATCCTAAGGTTTGTCAGAGCTAAGGAGGATGAGTCCCCTGCACTGCGGGAGCAGCACTTGCTCACTCTTTGGGTGGAAGAGCATCATGACCTCCTGCTGCTGCTCTCCTTGGCATGGGCCAGGGCTGTGTCATGTGCCTGGGTGGTTGCCAGTCTATCTGCAAACCTTACTGAGTGTGAGTTGCTTGGTGGAGAGAATGAATATGGGGAGGATGATCAATGAGCGAGGGAGGGCGAAAGTCTGCAGCACAGACTTAAGGCATTTTAGTTTTGCTTTCTGTGTTCTTTTTATCTCCTCTTTCTCATGTGGCTGGCTGGGCTCCCTTTATTCTGGGGCCGTGGTGCTGAATGCTGATGGCAACGTGGCATTCATTTTAGGGGCAGTGCATGCAGGGTGCGAGCATCTGATCTTCGGAAGGAAAAATGGGTGGATACTGCGGTTTTACGGCTGAAAGATACTGATGACACTTATTTGGGTAAGGGATGTCCAAATGTGTATATTCGAGGAGCACAAAGCTGAAGGTGCCCAAGGGAGGGGTAGCAAACGAAATTGATAGTTCCTTTGTGTTTTAACATTGGCCTGTTTTTATAAGTTTTCCCTCAAATCCTGATGCTAGTTCAGACTGTTGACAGTTTGATACTACTCAATCTCAGACGTGATGCTATAAATAAAATCCAAAGATGGGGTGATCCTGGCACAAAAGCTTTAGGTAAGAGTGAAAAGCACCTGTCAAGACTACATGCTGAAAGCTTGTCCAAAGTGACCTGCGCTGGATCCCTCCTCTCTCAGGGCACAGTAGGAGCCCCAGGCTTGGTTGCTCCTCAAAAGGTGCCATTGAATCACACAACAGGTTTCACGGCATCTCAGCACGAAGCCAGCCTCCAGTGACCTCACTGATTAATATATTCCTAATCATCATAAACAAGCATACAAAAATGCAGAGCAAGGCTTACAGGACCGGTGGTACTGAGCCTGTCCAGGTCACTATGGGGTCTGAGGCAGCCATCGGCAGGGAGTGCTCAGAGGAAGCCAACATCAAGGGGCTCCAAAAGGCTGATACGGCCGTAGTGGTAAGCATGCAGAGATGGAGAATCCAAACATGCTGCTCACTTCTGAAACCTTAAATATAAAATAAATATGTTATTTACATAATATACATCTAAAAAGGATGCCATTTAGGTCAAACTTAGTAGAAAATAGCATTTTAATGGAATTTTATATTACAATATTATATGCAAGTACTTTGTAATAAATAATAGACATGTACATGCATGTGTATATGTATATGCACATGTACACCCACATTTCTTTGTGTATGTGTGTGTATATAAATTCCATTGATAACTGGGGTTTATTAACAGAGCTTAGTGCAGAGCAGGGAAATATACCTATAATATGTATATATTATATGTATATAGATAAAGTGCCTATAATTTTAAAATATATTCTATGCATATATGGGGGGAGCGAGTGGCAGAGAGTGAGAGAGAGAGGTTATATTGGAAATGCAAACAGACCACCAGCCCAGGGGGTGAGAGATGCTCCCATTACTTATCTGGAATATGCTGATGGCCTCAGCCCAAGTCCTGACAGACATGTCTGCCACGTCACTTCAGTGGCAAGGCTTGTCACAAATTGAGGGCACATTTGCTCGCAGACAGCAAATAAAGCCAAAGACTGACTGGCTATGGAAGCATTCTTACCCCGGCTATTAATTTAGGGTCTCTGGTATGTCCCAGGTCCATTGGCGTTGGGGACTATCGAACTAGCATCTGTCAAACCAAACACTAATTGCACTGAGACAAATGGAAAAATATAATTTGCAGTTTCTGTCACGTGGCAAAGTACAGTACGACGACCTGGCTGAGAGATACTCGCCTTTGGTTTCTGCTTCCCATGGAAAGCACGTTCTATTAACATTTATGTTTATAATTATCCTGTGATTTTATTTAGGTTCAGTTGAACAGAGGCAAAACATGGCACTTTTCTCACAGATCCGAGCAGCTGATGGGCAAAGGTTAATTTGTCAGTACATGGACACATTAGCTTGTCACATCTGTTATTAATTGCAAACAGATATATTAGTCTAATTAAACATTGCAAAGAACTGACCTAAATTGTTCAATGGTCTGTAGCTACATATATTCTGCTATTAACACACTTCATGTTTCATGTTTAGCTTTTGCATACTGATGAGAAGTAGCATTCTTAATTGTAAAGCTAGTTATGTGTCTTGCAGTCACCACTTACTGCTGGTACAGCTAATGCGCTCCAAATGTAAAAATAAAACACATGTGACACAGCCATGTGAATTTTCTGTCAAATAGCAGCCATTCCTCCTCTGCCGTCTCCATTGCTCGCCTTCCTAAATGATTATTTTCCTTGGCAGCTGTCTAAGTGGCTTGTCGCAGTCCAATTTCAAAACTCATTATTAGGACAAACAGTTGCAGCGCATCAATAGCCCATCAGGATTAATTAAACTGGGAATCAGCAGCTGACTGTTAATCAGATCATTTGCAGTTGATCAGTGTAGGGACTATCGTCAAGATATTACTGTAGTCATTTTTTATTATGTGTCCACAGCTTGTAACAAACCCAGTAATGACTTGATAGAAAATATTTGCCTTGCAAACAGCAGCTTCTTAGCAAGTGCTGGGCAGTGCAATTACTGCTTCAAACAAGCTAAGCTCCAAACTGTACATCCATGACCTGATTCACTTTGTCCTACTGGCTCCGGATGCTCCACTGCAGGGAAATAAGGAAACCTCTTCTCAGGAGGAGGCGGATCTGGTTGTAACGCGCAAGATGCCCAGTGCGTTACAGCCCCTACTTTTGGTCTCGCTTTGCCAAAGCAGTTTCCTGAACATGCACCAAAGAAATTTTTTATTCTAGCACTCCTATTCCTATCACAGATCTCTAGAGGAAAATATATGTAAGTGCTGAAGAACTACATCTGCACACATTGTTTGTGACCAATATAATCTGCTACAATGAGATGCAGGACCTAGGAAATCTGAAAATCGCTAGTGAAAAAACCCAAACCTACAGAGAGAAAGATTGTTCATTTAATTTCTCTAACACAGAATCTTTCTTCATAGAGAAAATTAGCATATATGTTTCCTAAGGACATGTTTCGCCTAAGTACTTCTCAGAAAAGTACCTAATTTTTAAACTTAATATAGCAATAATTTTTAAAAAGTTAATTTCTATATAGAAAGACTGTGACCTGAGAGAGGCTTTTCACAAAGAGAGCTGGTGTTTCTGGGACAAACCCAAACACAAGCAGGAAGTTAGCAAAGGGCAGCCACACAGGGAAGTTTATTCCTGATGGAAATGTCAATGGAGAAAGCTTCTGTATCAGAGACTTCTGTTGTGTGGACAGACAGACAGGGGACTGCAGCAGCTAATGAAAGATCATCTGAAGGAGTAAAAGAAGAAACAACATAATTCAAAGCAAGTCCGTATCACAGAGGGTATAAAACATAAGGATAGAAACTTCCACCTTCATAATCATGGAAACAGAGTCAGAGTGGAAGTGATATATCTGGTCCTCTTTGAACTCATGGGAGCCAAGAAACAGCCATATATTTATCCACTATACATATGGTTATTAATAACGGTAACAAAATGATAGGCTACGGGGTTTGTGGGAGAAACCCAGTCAAGGTGAATTTCCCGAGGAAAGTCAGTACCCCAGATTTGGCAGGGGGAGACATCGCTTTTGATACATGTCTATGTAAAAACACACAAGGAGCTATGGAAGGCCTCATGTTTATCTGCATGGTACTCATGAATGTTTTTTAACCAAGCAGCATATCAAATCGCAAGCTCTCTTGTCTCATCTCTGCAGCTCTCATGGAGTTGATGAGATATGCAAATTTGGCTGTGTATTATTTCTGGTGATCAGTGGCTACTTTGAGGTGATGCCCCTGTGCTCTATAAATCCTTGAGGGCTCCAAAGAGTGGCTTGGTCTTTGCTTTGGGTCATCCTTACACAAGGTCAGCTGCCCCAGAAGATGAAATGGCAGAAAACGAACCTCCACCACTAAGAAGTTCCACACTGAACGTGGAGCCTGACGGGACCCTCAGGCCTCCTCCTCCCCTCCAGCTAGTGTCTCATCACGTTTCCAGGTCTTCAGAAGTCATTCCCAGCCCACACCTCACACAGGGCAGCCACCAATGTCCCCTCACTGGGTTTCATGCCTTGTAGTAGCCAAGATGAGAGAACAGCTAGACACCAACTCCAAAACCACCCTGAGAAGGGCAGTGGGCACTTTCCCCCGAAATACAAGCATGTTGCAAATGCTGCTCCCGCCTTTTCTAGTAACATGCACTCCTGCACTTTAATCAGCATGTCTCCCACTGCAGAACAATGCCAGGGGAGAAGTCTACTCAGGACCCAAACGTCTACTCGGGGCAGCGCCACTGATTTTATTATCTGCCTGGTGGCTTCATTATCTGAGATTACGAAGATGGTTCAGTAAGATGACATACTTTATGTTGTTTAGCCAACAGAAAATACCCCTTGGTGTGAGGGGTGTAAGGAATGTGTCATTCCTCAGTATGTTAAGGCGGAAATAAGAAGCTGGTATTAGAGGATGAAAAATCCCAGCCCTGCTGTTTCTTGCCACCCTATCAGCCTCGCTGCCCTAGGCAGCAGCCGTGTTTGCTCGCACTGGAGGGCTGCCCCCAGACAAAGTGCACGCAAGCGGCTGATAACACACATGCCCCGGGCGCTGCGGTTTAGGTGACAACGAGGTCAACTTTTTACATTCCGGATTTAAATAAGGCTCAATTGCTGACTTCTCCTGCCGTACTAGAATTAGAGGTGCTCGCTATCAGGAGACATATTGGGAACGTGTGTCTTCCTTTAAAGTATATGACATGCCTCTTCTCCTTGATGATAATTGCTGGAGGAGCTGCGGAGGCCATGGTGACTAATGCTATGCCCATATGTTCTGGATACAGCCAGTAGCACAATAATTTTTTGTGGGCAATCTTTGATCAGCTTCTGACACTGATGAGATGGAAATTAAATTTTACATGCTCTGATGGCACTGTCTGGAGAGCACAGAGTGGAATTACAAAAACAGACTCGGCACAAGGAAACGTATAGAATCTGTCCTCCTGCAGCCTGCTAGAGCTTGCTGGCTGGGAAAATGCTTGTAGGGTGGAAAGGACCGACTCCTGCCCCTATTCCGGTCAAGTATTCCAGACGCTAACATATGAGAGAAGTATACAGCAAAAAAGAGATATGGCCATATGGTTTACCTTTAATGATTGGCCATGTAAGTAATGTCCATCTGGAGATGGAAAGCCATCAAGCCTGTGTGTGACGGTTTATGTTGTTTTAGAAACAGTCATGTATTTTGGATTACTTCTGGATCTGTGGGTATGCTTCGGGAATCTGAGTATCTCATTGCTTTCTCTGAGGTAGAGGAAGGTGTCCCAGGCTACAAACAGCCGAATGGAGTCTGCTCCAAGAAGCTGTGTGGGTGCACCAGGCAGCAGCCCTGTGGCCCCTCCGCTTGCTGTGGTTTCTGCAGCTGTTGAAGCTGCCACCCCGCCCTTCGCTGCACGTGTGCTGGAGCTGCTTCTGGAGCTGAGCAGCTCTGCCACCATGAAGGGTGGAAGCACACTAACCCGAAGTGCCTTTGTGGATCTATGCAAACTCTCAGACTACAACACTGTCTGCAGTATTCCTCATGGATCTTACAGTTATTTGTTCCTTTTACCCCCTCCAGGCCTCAAGTGGACAGGACTTGGAAGACTAGATAGCCCATTCAAGGGAAGCATTTAGTGATACCAAAGAGAGACCAAGATGCGTTGCCAAGGAGCAATCCCTTTTTCCTGGACTCCACACTTCTACCACAAGGCTTTCCCTGGCCTGTTTTTCTAGGGCCAATGCAAGCAAGATACTGCAATCGTACCGATATTGTTGCCAATGTGGCTACCAAGTGGCTACCAGAGCAGCTAGAGGAAACCCACTCGCTAACCAGGCTCTTCAGGAGAGGTACACTCTCCTCTCTGGAGTCGGCATCACCCTGGGTGTGCCATGCCTGGTTTCCAGGCTCCTTGGGAGCCTCCATTAGACACCTGGTGTCACACAGCCTTGTGCAGGCACAGAGCCCTGGCCAGACTGCTACGTGGAGAGCAGACCTCACCGGGGCTGTTCCCAACATGCCTAAGGTGGAACAGACATGCCAGTCCCTCACCTGAGGCGCCTTAATATGTCACAGCAAAGCCACAAGAGCAATACCAGATGATCGGGGTAAAGGATTTCTCACAATGCCGAACGCCAAGCCAAAGGTGATTCTAATATGGAAAAAAAAATCCACTAGAAGTGATCAAACTGCTTTTAGGCTACTGTCAGTCTGGTTCTTACTGTAGGCCCACAGTGTCCCCATTCCCAGCTTAAGTGGTAAGAAGGCATGGGTAGGGATTACTGCAGCTCTGCAAACCAGAAGAGGACTGCTGGCTGCGAAGAGAA